>JARWKJ010000016.1:40879796-40907296 GCA_029959095.1 Rhinichthys osculus | reverse complement strand
TGTGCAGAAGAAAGAGAGAGAAAAACTAAACAAACACTGACTAATAAACGGGACGTCAGCACCAATGAATGAATAATGAAAATACACTTAAACACACACACACTCACACACACACATCCTTTAAACACATTCGAAGTAACACACGAGCCCAACACATATTGTCCCAAAAACTACATTTCCCATAATTCCCAGCCGAATATCTAAAGGACCCCAGGAAAGGCCCTAAGCCCCAGCCGTCGCTCCCAGTTTAACAAACTTAAACTAAATGTCAAACCCATATCTTGGTTGAGGTTTCATTTACTCGCTAGCACTCTAGAAATAAATGGTTATTGGCTTTGTTGCACTTTGAGGTTTAATGCGCGCTAAAGAGACAACAGAGCTCCAGTTCCAATGTTTGGGTAAATAATATTTAAAGGAACAAAATAATTACATAGAAATTTATAAATAAACAGACAAAAAAAAACATGAATCCCTTGCTTAGAACAAATGAAATATTAATTTTACACACAAAAAATAAAATACAAAGTTAACTAGAACCATTGAAATGAATGTTGCCTGAGCCGTCACGTTCGGCTGTGCTGCCGCTCTGCATGTTCAATGATGTCGTACACACTTTGAAGCGCGAGCTTAAAATAAACAGGCCGCTATCGTTCGTTGGTGTGGACGCAAATATAGTTATTGTTATCGTTCTTGCCTTTAATCTCATTAATTTCTCTCAACCTTCCGGCCTCTCTCTTGAATCACACTGAAGTGAGTTAAACTGCAGTTCCTCCACTGGCCACTAGAGGCCGGCTGCAGGAGAGACTCCATAGACCCGCATGTTAAAATGCCCAACTTTACAGCAGAATAAACACATGTTTTCATTCTGGTCAAAAAGTGATTTAGGTCTATATCGCTAATGTTGCCCTTCATGACGACTGTGAGCGGGTGCATTTTTTTATAACTCATCCGTTTAAATTAAATTAAGCCTTAAAGTTCTGCATAATTAAGGGCGTGGCCACTTGAGTGACAGGTGGATTGCCGCTGATGTCACTGCTAGCCGTTTGTCTGCTGTGTGTTAGCGTCACGTCTCCTCAGCTAATCCGCCTCGCTGCACATGTTCGTTTATCCGGGAGTGACGCTGCCAAGATGGCGACGGCCGGCTCCGCCCACTCTGGGCTTCAGAAACACTACGGGTGACGTCACGCACACTACACACATATTGTTTTACAGTCTATGGGGGTCGCATAATGATGTCATCTTGTAACTCGGTGTCACACTGAAACATTCAAATAAAGCCATAACACATATCGCTTAATAAGATTATTAGCTGATGACGTTTGTCTCGGTTTCATTCTGTGATGGTGCGTGTCGAACAGCATACGGATGTTAAAACTGGCTCGTTCTGTTGTTCACTGATAATAGAGGCTGATACTAATCAATGAATCCTAAAGAAGTTTTAAAGGAGGTAAACCTTCATATCATGTGTGAACATGTTCCTCCAATCTGTACAAAACATGAGAAGAGCCAGGATTGGTGTCCTCCAGGTGTGTGTGGGACGGTGTGCTCAGAGTGGTTCTCATGCGACTGGTAACAGATACGCCTGTGGAGTGAGTGTGTGTGTGTGTGTGTGTCCCGCACGGGTCACTCGCTCTCTCACAGTCTCTCTCCTGCTGGCCTCACATTAGAAGAGCATCTCTCAGCACCTTTTAAATGAGTGTCTCGCTTCACGTCTCCAGCTCACACACACCTACGCCTTCTCAAACTTCACTGTATTACAGATTAATAGTAACATACAACCCCGCATAGTTAGGATAGCGGAACAAATGGGCTTATCAAGGGAGGAGAAAACACTGGCCCAAATAAACTCCATCAAACAAACGGTGTTGTGGTGTAAGTTCGTCTGTGAGTTAGCAGAGGCGACCCAGGTCTGATGCCTGCCAGTGTCCACCTCTCCCGAACACGTCTGCTGTGTGTAGATGGATGCGCAGCACTCTCGGTTCAGGGAACGTCCACTCAAAAACACTGAAACAAACCATCTCAAATAATAAGGTTGCACTACAAATACTTCTAATCCGTTCGTTGGACTGAACAAGTCGTATAATTACAGATCACAGTAGGGGTGTCACGATTCCCTCATGTCACGATTCGATACATATCACAATTCTGAACTCACGATACAATATTATTGCGTTACTCCAAGATATATGATAAAAGATTAACAAAAAATGTGTGGATGGATGCGCAGCACTCTCGGGGATCTTTGAGTTCAATGAAAAATGGGGGCAAAAACAAAAGTGCGTTTATAATTTTGTTCAGGGTATATACATGCATGTGTGTGTATTTATATATACAAAATAATTATACACAGAATACACACATATACTACTGTATTATTTAAACAAACTTTTTTTTTTTTTCATTGGCAGTATCCGATTGTTTACAGTTTAATGGACGATACTCCCATAATTCACGGCAGAGCAAAAACGTGGATAGGCGAAACTATTCAGAACAGATTATTAGTTCGGCATTGTGTTTGATCGCCACCAATCTGTCGTTGTGACGCACTGTATTTAATTTAAACCCATTTTAAACCACATGTTTCTGACATGCATACAAGTTTTCACAGGCTCATATTAATTGAGAGACTACATGGAATATTTGTGCATTTAAATATTAATGTGCGACACCACAGGAGAAAACAGCATGTACATGTTAGCTGCTATCTGTATTGCTGTGGTTACATGTGTGTGTGTGTGTGTGTGTGTGTGTGTGAGGGAGCTGAAGGGTGTGGTGGTGACGCTGAGCTCTGATGGACGTCTCCACTGCTCATACATGGGAACCGACCCGTCCTTCTTCACCGCACCGAAAGTGGAGGCCCGAGAGGTGAACTACGAGGAGCTGGACAGCGAGATGAAGAGGCTGCAGAAGCTCATCCGCGAGGCCACCAAAACACAAGGTAGTGTACGCTCCACACACAGACAAAGCTCAGATCGATAAACTCAATGCCTGATCCAAGCAGAGCCTTTATGACCGGCTCAGCATCTTTATATCTGTTTAGACTTTAGCAAAATGTAGTAATGTTTTCCACCTTTGAATCAGTGCATGTTTACTGCTAATGTTACCGTGGCCGAGTGGTCCGGAGGAAAAGAGAATATCACAGCAATATTATACAAATATTATCATAACCTAACAATCACAATCGAGTCCAGATTGACACAGTTTGAGGAAAAAAGCCACAGCTGAATATAAGTCACACCACATCTAAATTGTTTTGTTGAGATGGAGCGAAAAACCTTTTTTTTTCCGCTTTCTTAAATGTTTTTTTCTTGTAAAAATATTCTTCATGTCTTAAAATATCTTGAATGTAACTCGACACCCTCGCCTCATTTAGTATGCGCGGCTCTATGAATATGCAAATGAGCCCCGCCTCCACTCACTCCCTCAGCTCAGAGATCCACTGGTTGACGATCACACGTTGATCTGATTGGTTACAAGGTCGTTTGTGACGTCAGAAACACCAACGATTTCAAACCGTGTTTTTGAGACTGTCTTTGGTTCACTGCAGTTTTAAGGAGGAGATACTCAGCAATGCTGTCGACTTATGAACTTACACATGTGTGTCTTAAAGTGTATTAAACACCACATAGACACATAAACAACATTAAAAGCTGGATTTACACCACAGGGGGACTTTAAGATTGTTCAAATTTAATGGTATACAGAAAAAGTAAACATAATTTAAAATAAACATAAATCATAGGGGCATTTATTATATACAGCACTTATAATAAACACCAAGCCTAAACGAATTTAAAGCGAAACTGAAGCCTTTTGTTAAAGTTGAACGTCAGTAACGATAAAAACTGAAACCACAAGATCCAACATGTCTGTAGGAAGCAGTCAGTTCTGAACCACATGTAACTGACTGTTGTGTTGACCGATATTACTCATTTACAAAATCTAAAAACATAAAGATAAGTAATGATTTCTGTTATCTACAGCGTTTTTCTACTTTACTGCATTAAAGGATGCGAATATAGGGATTAAAAGTGAACAAGAGGATGCAAATATTAATTTGTATGAATCAATACCCAGCAGAAAGACGGAGGCAGAGACGCGAGACGAAACAAACATGGCTCTGAGCTTCACATGTGCACAAACTGCTAAGTGTGTCTGTGTAACTGTAGTCTGGTTGCAGGGCGTTTGATGAGGCTCAGATGTGCTGTAATGTTAGCAGTGCTGGATCTGATCTAGTCTGTGTGCTTTGCATGATTGACGCTGATTGCATTACAATAAGTCAGATTGGAATATAGTCGTCGATCTGAAAGTGTGTTGGTGTGTGATGTTTGTGCAGATATCGTGCCGAGGGCCGAGACAGAAGAAGAGCTCAGTGTGACCGCTGTCGTCTCGTCTCAGCTCGACCAGCTCTCGGTACACACACTATATCACTCTATATGCTAATGCTAATGCTAATGCCTGCAGGCTACAGCCAGACACACTTCACCACTTACACTGAACACACTATATAACTCGTGTACAGCCTCAGTCTCAGTGTACAGCCTCAGTCTCAGTGTACAGCCTCAGTCTCAGTGTTCAGTCTCAGTGTATAGCCTCAGTCTCAGTGTTCAGTCTCAGTCTCAGTGTACAGTCTCAGTCTCAGTGTACAGTCTCAGTGTACAGTGTACAGCCTCAGTCTCAGTGTACAGCCTCAGTCTCAGTGTACAGTCTCAGTCTCAGTGTACAGTCTCAGTGTATAGCCTCAGTCTCAGTGTTCAGTCTCAGTGTACAGTCTCAGTCTCAGTGTACAGCCTCAGTCTCAGTGTACAGTCTCAGTGTATAGCCTCAGTCTCAGTGTACAGTCTCAGACTCAGTGTTCAGTCTCAGTGTACAGTGTACAGTCTCAGTCTCAGTGTTCAGTCTCAGTGTACAGTGTACAGTCTCAGTCTCAGTGTACAGTGTACAGTCTCAGTCTCAGTGTACAGTCTCAGTCTCAGTGTTCAGTCTCAGTGTACAGTGTACAGTCTCAGTCTCAGTGTACAGTCTCAGTCTCAGTGTTCAGTCTCAGTGTTCAGTCTCAGTCTCAGTGTACAGTGTACAGTGTACAGTCTCAGTCTCAGTGTACAGTCTCAGTCTCAGTGTACAGTCTCAGTGTACAGCCTCAGTCTCAGTGTACAGCCTCAGTCTCAGTGTACAGTCTCAGTGTACAGCCTCAGTCTCAGTGTACAGTCTCAGTCTCAGTGTACAGTCTCAGTGTTCAGTCTCAGTGTACAGTGTACTGTCTCAGTGTACAGTCTCAGTGTACAGCCTCAGTCTCAGTGTACAGTCTCAGTGTACAGCCTCAGTCTCAGTGTACAGTCACAGTGTACAGCCTCAGTCTCAGTGTACAGTCTCAGTGTACAGCCTCAGTCTCAGTGTACAGTCTCAGTGTACAGTGTACAGTGTACAGTCTCAGTCTCAGTGTACAGTCTCAGTCTCAGTGTTCAGTCTCAGTGTACAGTGTACTGTCTCAGTGTACAGTCTCAGTGTATAGCCTCAGTCTCAGTGTACAGCCTCAGTCTCAGTGTACAGTCACAGTGTACAGCCTCAGTCTCAGTGTACAGTCTCAGTGTACAGCCTCAGTCTCAGTGTACAGTCTCAGTGTACAGCCTCAGTCTCAGTGTAGTCTCAGTGTATAGCCTCAGTCTCAGTGTAGTCTCAGTGTATAGCCTCAGTCTCAGTGTACAGCCTCAGTCTCAGTGTACAGTCTCAGTGTATAGCCTCAGTCTCAGTGTACAGCCTCAGTCTCAGTGTACAGTCTCAGTCTCAGTGTACAGTCTCAGTGTATAGCCTCAGTCTCAGTATACAGTCTCAGTGTACAGCCTCAGTCTCAGTGTACAGTCTCAGTCTCAGTGTACAGTCTCAGTGTACAGCCTCAGTCTCAGTGTACAGTCTCAGTCTCAGTGTACAGTCTCAGTGTACAGCCTCAGTCTCAGTGTACAGTCTCAGTCTCAGTGTACAGCCTCAGTCTCAGTGTACAGTCTCAGTCTCAGTGTACAGTCTCAGTGTACAGCCTCAGTCTCAGTGTACAGCCTCAGTCTCAGTGTACAGTCTCAGTGTATAGCCTCAGTCTCAGTGTACAGTCTCAGTGTACAGCCTCAGTCTCAGTGTACAGCCTCAGTCTCAGTGTACAGTGTACAGTCTCAGTGTACAGCCTCAGTCTCAGTGTACAGTCTCAGTGTACAGTCTCAGTCTCAGTGTACAGTGTACAGCCTCAGTCTCAGTGTACAGTGTACAGTCTTAGTGTACAGCCTCAGTCTCAGTGTACAGTCTCAGTGTACAGCCTCAGTGTACAGTGTACAGTCTCAGTCTCAGTGTACAGTCTCAATGTACAGCCTCAGTCTCAGTGTACAGTCTCAATGTACAGCCTCAGTCTCAGTGTACAGTCTCAGTGTACAGTCTCAGTGTACAGTCTCAGTGTTCAGTCTCAGTGTACAGTCTCAGTGTACAGTCTCAGTGTACAGCCTCAGTCTCAGTGTACAGTCTCAGTGTACAGCCTCAGTCTCAGTGTACAGTGTACAGCCTCAGTCTCAGTGTACAGTGTACAGTGTACAGTCTCAGTGTACAGTGTACAGTCTCAGTGTACAGTCTCAGTGTACAGTCTCAATGTACAGCCTCAGTCTCAGTGTACAGTCTCAGTGTACAGCCTCAGTCTCAGTGTACAGTCTCAGTGTACAGCCTCAGTCTCAGTGTACAGTGTACAGCCTCAGTCTCAGTGTACAGTGTACAGTCTCAGTGTACAGTCTCAGTCTCAGTGTACAGTCTCAGTGTACAGCCTCAGTCTCAGTGTACAGTCTCAATGTACAGCCTCAGTCTCAGTGTACAGTCTCAGTGTACAGCCTCAGTCTCAGTGTACAGTCTCAGTGTACAGTCTCAGTCTCAGTGTACAGTCTCAGTGTACAGCCTCAGTCTCAGTGTACAGTGTACAGCCTCAGTCTCAGTGTACAGTCTCAGTGTACAGTGTACAGTCTCAGTGTACAGTCTCAGTCTCAGTGTACAGTCTCAGTGTACAGTCTCAGTCTCAGTGTACAGTCTCAGTGTACAGTCTCAGTCTCAGTGTACAGTCTCAGTGTACAGTCTCAGTCTCAGTGTACAGTCTCAGTCTCTGTGTACAGCCTCAGTCACAGTGTACAGCCTCAGTCTCAGTCTCAGTGTACAGTGTACAGTCTCAGTGTACAGTGTACAGTCTCAGTGTACAGTCTCAGTCTCAGTGTACAGTCTCAGTGTACAGTGTACAGTCTCAGTGTACAGTCTCAGTCTCAGTGTACAGTCTCAGTGTACAGTGTACAGTCTCAGTGTACAGTCTCAGTCTCAGTGTACAGCCTCAGTCTCAGTGTACAGTCTCAGTCTCAGTGTACAGTGTACAGTCTCAGTGTACAGTGTACAGTGTACAGTGTACAGTGTACAGTCTCAGTCTCAGTGTTCAGTCTCAGTCTCAGTGTACAGTCTCAGTCTCAGTGTTCAGTCTCAGTGTACAGTGTACAGTCTCAGTGTACAGTCTCAGTCTCAGTGTTCAGTCTCAGTGTTCAGTCTCAGTGTTCAGTCTCAGTGTTCAGTCTCAGTGTTCAGTCTCAGTGTACAGTCTCAGTCTCAGTGTACTGTCTCAGTGTACAGTCTCAGTCTCAGTGTTCAGTCTCAGTGTACAGTGTACAGTCTCAGTGTACAGTCTCAGTCTCAGTGTTCAGTCTCAGTGTTCAGTCTCAGTGTACAGTCTCAGTCTCAGTGTACAGTGTACAGTCTCAGTCTCAGTGTACAGTCTCAGTGTACAGTCTCAGTCTCAGTGTACAGTCTCAATGTACAGCCTCAGTCTCAGTGTACAGTCTCAGTCTCAGTGTACAGTGTACAGCCTCAGTCTCAGTGTACAGTTTCAGTCTCAGTGTACAGCCTCAGTCTCAGTGTACAGTCTCAGTCTCAGTGTACAGTCTCAATGTACAGCCTCAGTCTCAGTGTACAGTCTCAGTCTCAGTGTACAGTGTACAGCCTCAGTCTCAGTGTACAGTCTCAGTGTACAGCCTCAGTCTCAGTGTACAGTGTACAGTCTTAGTGTACAGCCTCAGTCTCAGTGTACAGTCTCAGTGTACAGCCTCAGTCTCAGTGTACAGTGTACAGTCTCAGTGTACAGTCTCAGTGTACAGTCTCAGTCTCAGTGTACAGTCTCAATGTACAGCCTCAGTCTCAGTGTACAGTCTCAGTCTCAGTGTACAGTGTACAGCCTCAGTCTCAGTGTACAGTGTACAGCCTCAGTCTCAGTGTACAGTGTACAGTCTCAGTGTACAGTGTACAGTCTCAGTGTACAGTCTCAGTCTCAGTGTACAGTCTCAGTGTACAGTCTCAGTGTACAGTCTCAGTCTCAGTGTACAGTCTCAGTGTACAGTCTCAGTCTCAGTGTACAGTCTCAGTGTACAGTCTCAGTCTCAGTGTACAGTCTCAGTCACAGTGTACAGTCTCAGTGTACAGTGTACAGTCTCAGTGTACAGTCTCAGTCTCAGTGTACAGTCTTAGTCTCAGTGTACAGTGTACAGTCTCAGTGTACAGTCTCAGTCTCAGTGTACAGTCTCAGTGTACAGTGTACAGTCTCAGTGTACAGTGTACAGTGTACAGTCTCAGTCTCAGTGTTCAGTCTCAGTCTCAGTGTACAGTCTCAGTCTCAGTGTACAGTCTCAGTGTACAGTCTCAGTCTCAGTGTACAGTCTCAGTGTACAGTCTCCGTCTCAGTGTACAGTCTCAGTCACAGTGTACAGTCTCAGTCTCAGTGTACAGTGTAGTCTCAGTGTACAGTCTCAGTCTCAGTGTACAGTCTCAGTCACAGTGTACAGTCTCAGTCTCAGTGTACAGTGTACAGTCTCAGTGTACAGTCTCAGTCTCAGTGTACAGTCTCAGTGTACAGTGTACAGTCTCAGTGTACAGTCTCAGTCTCAGTGTACAGTCTCAGTCTCAGTGTTCAGTCTCAGTGTACAGTGTACAGTGTACAGTGTACAGTCTCAGTGTACAGTCTCAGTCTCAGTGTACAGTCTCAGTGTACAGTCTCAGTGTACAGTCTCAGTCTCAGTGTACAGCCTCAGTCTCAGTGTACAGTCTCAGTGTACAGTGTACAGTGTACAGTGTACAGTCTCAGTCTCAGTGTTCAGTCTCAGTCTCAGTGTACAGTCTCAGTCTCAGTGTACAGTCTCAGTGTACAGTCTCAGTCTCAGTGTACTGTCTCAGTGTACAGTCTCAGTCTCAGTGTTCAGTCTCAGTGTACAGTCTCAGTCTCAGTGTACAGTCTCAGTATGCAGTGCGCACACTTCCTGCAGTGTACTTGAGTTGTGCTAATGCTAATGCTCTCTTCTCTCCCCAGTGCGCGCTGATAGCGGAGATGAGCGGCCTGCCGGTCCCGTCCGTCTCCGTCCAGGTGAGCACCAGCTCTTCTGCTGTAGATCTGACCTCTGACCTCTTCAGGCACACATCACATCCTCTGTCCCGCCAGCTCACACTCACTCCAGACACCACTGGAGTCAGACGTCTGCGTTTACATTCACTCCCGCCCAAAATGATTTTCAGTGATGGTTTTACTCTCCACATGGCAGACCCTGGTTTTGAATGGCCCTGCTATATGACACCTTCATAATCATAACAGGACACAGGACACATGTCATGAATATGAAGGAGGGTTTATGCATGTTTATGACAACTGTCATTAAGTGTCATTCGCTCAATTATGAGATTTTTAATGCAAATATGACATTGTTTGAGATGTCTTGGTTATGACAACTTGACATTACGAAGACATCACAACCTGTCATAAATGTGTCATAAACATGACATAGCAGATTAATTATCAAACTTAAGAAAGCACTTAGCTTTATGGGTGAACATTACATTAAACTGTCATGTGGTTGGTTTTGACATTGGCTGTCATGAGGCAAATAATCGGATCTTGTGTGTGTGCTTCAATCTCGGGTGATAATAAAGAGTGTGTGTGTGTGTGTGTGTGTGTGTGTGTGCGCTTCTCTCTCAGGTGAGGATAAAGAGCCGTTCTGCGGTGGCGAGCCCGAAGATGACGGTGTGTGTTCAGCCTCCTCTGGCCGTCACACAGGACCAGTTCGTGCTGGACTCTATGGGTATGACCTTCCTTCTTCCTGATACTGTCACACACACACACACACACACACACACACACATACACATCGATAAAAATTATCGATTTTTCTTTAATGCCAAAACTAAATTAAGTAAAGATCATGTTCCATGAAGATATTTTATAAATCTCCTACTATAAATATACACAATCGCACACACAAATGCACAACTTTAAAGGAGATTTTCTCAATGTATCATTTTTTTCTTTCTAATAGTTGTATCTCAGCCAAATATCCTATCCTAACAAACCACACATCAATGGAAAGCTTATTTATTCAGCTTCCAGATGATGTATAAATCTTTAAATCCAGTTTCAGAAAATGGACCCATGTGACTGGTGTTGTGGTCCGGGGTCACAGATGTGGAATTGCGCTCTCACGCTAATGCCCGGTTTAGTAAATCTGGCCATTACTCTTTAGGAGTAGGAGAAAAAACTAATTTTATGATGGTATTGTGATATTATTTCAATACCAATTGTCAAAATCTTGCTGGTGCTCATGAAAGGAAGTAGAGGTAGATGTATTACTTGGACTATTTTAACGATGTCTTTCATAACTTTTGGGCCGGCAGGTTTCAATCCCTGAGAAGCCTATGGAGGAGTAGTCAGAGTTCGTACTCCCGCTCTATTTCAGTTCGCTTCTGAACTCAGTCTGAGACATCGACATGTCTCTCAGTTTCCTCCGGCATGAAAACAGCCGGCCAATCAACGAACAGAGGGCGGGCTGAGAGCCGTGACGTAGACGCTAAGCGGCGAGTTTAAGATTGGGGAAATCGAAAACGACCGCAGATATGGAGACACGGGATGCAATTCGCCCTGTTGTGGAGAATATTCCTGGCATTTGCAAACTGAAGCCCGAACTAGAAGAGTGTTTGTTAAACATTTTGAATGGAGGTGATGTTGTGGCCCTACTCCCGACAGGTTTTGGGAAAAGTTTAATTTATCAACTATTACCGATCGTCAGCGAGAAACTGGGCAGGGAAAAGGCCGGCAAGGCGGTAGTTGTGATTGCGTCCCCCTTGGCTGCACTCATGGAGGATCCGGTTAAAGGAGTCATAATGTAGTATTAACTTTGATACCCACGCTCTATTATAGTCATTTCATGCCCTTCTAAAAAAGAAAAATTGGAAAAAAATAAACACAGAGCTCGTTTGACCCTTATTTCTGAATGCATTATTGTCTCGCGAGATCTGATGCGAGGTTTTGGCTGTCGTGGACGGTCATTTTAATAATGCAAATGAGGGGCGCGTTGATTGGTGGCAGGAAGGAGGGGGCTTGACACCGCAGGTAACTTCAGCATATCATTCCAAAAAGAGATCATGGCGCAACCCGACCTGGCCGCGACCTACGGGATTCAACTGTATATGTTTGAGCCAGACTCTGAACCAGAGCTGGAAACGGAAGAGTAACAACAGTCAATAGAAGGACGTCTACATCAACATGTCTCTGAATGGTAAAGACAATTTTTTTGACTGAGACATACATTAACATCAGTAACGAGCTAAAACGTTTTTTTGATATTTTCTCCCACATAAGTTTAGCTTTAATTTAATGTAGATTACATTAACGGAGATGTAGTCTACTTTATTTTCAGCTTACAGTGGTTATAGAGATTAACGTTAGCTATAATGTGTTGTTTTTGCCTTTTTTGACGTTGTGGTTTTTTAGATATTTAATAATTTTCATCTGCAGACATGTAACGTTATGTTTTTCTTTATGTTTATTAATTCTTGACTGTTTTTTAAATGTATCTATCCTTATCTATTATATAAAAAAATCAATACAATGATATGTTGTCATTGTTATATTGTATACGATTATATTAAATAATAGCTGTATCATTTTCTAGTCTGTTTAAAGTGGAAAGATGTGGCTAGCATTCGTAGAGTCCATTCCCCGTGTTTACATCACATACACTAACGCATTAGTAGTTAGCTGCTATTTACACAAAATATAGTAATAAAAACACAGTCTTACCGTTTCAAATTCAGGCAAGTCCCTGATTGTTGGAATGGCACCTTTTTCCAAACGTAGCTTCGATGCCAACTTCGCCTGATATTGCCCCAAATTTGTAAAAGATTCTTTTGTGAAATGTTTAGCGCAGACACCTAACGTTGAGCAAGTTGAGATGGTTGTTGGAACAGCGTCATTAAAAATAAATTTCATCCACTTGTCCCTTGTAGTTTGGTCAGTTTTGGGTAAAGAAAAAACATTAGAATGTGGATTATGACAGTCAACACAGAGCAACTCACGTGTGCACTACGTTTCTGCATCTTTCTTGACTGAATATGATGGGGAGAGGGGCAGGGCGGGCCTCCTCTGCGGTGTCCATATATGGTATATCCGGCCCCGTCTTGACGTCATGTCGGGGGAGAAATTGAAATCTCGTATTTGAGTGCGCGTGCACGTTGGCTAGTTTAAGAACCCTGGGGTAAACAAACGCTTCACTTTTGAATATCGGCATCCCGGCCAATGTATAATCGTTAGTCAATCATAACATACATTGATTCTCATGGAAAAGTGAAAATTGCACATTATGACTCCTTTAAGCGGCAGCAAACCTCGGCTCATGTTCACGCCGGTATTTCGCTCGATGGTTTCGTTTTCGCATCATACATGTGTTTACAGTGGAAGTTCGATGCGGCTGAGCTGGCGAATAACACGCGTCATAACCAGACGTTATGTGATTGGCTTACGGGTAACCAATGAATTTATACTTCAGACAAGCGCCCCCCCCCCCCCCGTGATAAAGAAAACACTTTTCAATTATGCCATGCCAGACTCTGTCTACGAAGCAAAGCGAAGTAGCAGAGTTTGGCATTACCAGGCTAATGGAGGAGTGATCCAGCTCTCAGATTTAATAAAAAATATCTTAATTTGTGTTCAGAAGAAGTCTTACGGGGTTGAACAACATGAGGGAGATAATTACTGGTGTTATAGCAGGTGTCGTACTTCTAGCACACGATGACATGAACTGTTGCACCGCTCGCAGACTTTGGAGAAGAGCTTATGAGTTTGATAGAGGTGTGATTTAAAAAGATTGTGATAGAATGAAAGAACAGCAGCTGAATTGAGTAAATCACCACTGCTCGTGTGTGTGTGTGTGTGTGTGTGTGTGTCTCTCCGATCAGCAGGACGTGTCTGTCGAGTGGTCAGATCAGCTGTGATTGACGGGTCACACCACCTTTGACATCATCAGCTGTGATTGACAGGTCACATCACCTTTGACATCATCAGCTGTGATTGACAGGTCAGATCACCTTTGACCTCATCAGCTGTGATTGACAGGTCAGATCACCTTTGACATCATCAGCTGTGATTGACAGGTCAGATCACCTTTGACCTCATCAGCTGTGATTGACAGGTCAGATCACCTTTGACCTCATCAGCTGTGAGTGACATGTCACATCACCTTTGACCTCATCAGCTGTGAGTGACAGGTCAGATCACCTTTGACCTCATCAGCTGTGATTGACAGGTCAGATCACCTTTGACATCATCAGCTGTGATTGACAGGTCAGATCTCCTTTGACCTCATCAGCTGTGATTGACGGGTCACACCACCTTTGACATCATCAGCTGTGATTGACAGGTCAGATCACCTTTGACCTCATCAGCTGTGAGTGACAGGTCAGATCACCTTTGACATCATCAGCTGTGATTGACGGGTCACACCACCTTTGACATCATCAGCTGTGATTGACAGGTCAGATCACCTTTGACCTCATCAGCTGTGATTGACAGGTCAGATCACCTTTGACCTTATCAGCTGTGATTGACGGGTCACACCACCTTTGACATCATCAGCTGTGATTGACAGGTCAGATCACCTTTGACCTCATCAGCTGTGAGTGACAGGTCAGATCACCTTTGACATCATCAGCTGTGATTGACGGGTCACACCACCTTTGACATCATCAGCTGTGATTGACAGGTCAGATCACCTTTGACCTCATCAGCTGTGAGTGACATGTCACATCACCTTTGACCTCATCAGCTGTGATTGACATGTTAGATCACCTTTGACCTCATCAGCTGTGATTGACAGGTCAGATCACCTTTGACCTCATCAGCTGTGAGTGACATGTTACATCACCTTTGACCTCATCAGCTGTGAGTTACATGTCACATCACCTTTGACCTCATCAGCTGTGAGTGACAGGTCAGATCACCTTTGACCTCATCAGCTGTGAGTGACAGGTCAGATCTCCTTTGACATCATCAGCTGTGATTGACAGGTCACATCACCTTTTACCTCATCAGCTGTGATTGACAGGTCACATCACCTTTGACCTCATCAGCTGTGAGTGACAGGTCAGATCACATTTGACCTCATCAGCTGTGAGTGACAGGTCAGATCACCTTTGACATCATCAGCTGTGATTGACAGGTCAGATCACCTTTGACCTCATCAGCTGTGAGTGACAGGTCAGATCACCTTTGACCTCATCAGCTGTGATTGACAGGTCAGATCACCTTTGACCTCATCAGCTGTGAGTGACAGGTCACATCAACTTTGACCTCATCATCTGTGATTGACAGCTTACATCACCTTTGACCTTTGACAGTTCAGATCACCTTTGACCTCATCAGCTGTGATTGACATGTCAGATCACCTTTGACCTCATCAGCTGTGATTGACAGGTCAGATCACCTTTGACCTCATCAGCTGTGAGTGACATGTTACATCACCTTTGACCTCATCAGCTGTGAGTGACATGTCACATCACCTTTGACCTCATCAGCTGTGAGTGACAGGTCAGATCACCTTTGACATCATCAGCTGTGAGTGACAGGTCAGATCACCTTTGACCTCATCAGCTGTGAGTGACATGTTACATCACCTTTGACCTCATCAGCTGTGAGTGACATGTCACATCACCTTTGACCTCATCAGCTGTGAGTGACAGGTCAGATCACCTTTGACCTCATCAGCTGTGAGTGACAGGTCAGATCACCTTTGACCTCATCAGCTGTGAGTGACATGTCACATCACCTTTGACCTCATCAGCTGTGAGTGACAGGTCAGATCACCTTTGACCTCATCAGCTGTGAGTGACAGGTCAGATCACCTTTGACCTCATCAGCTGTGAGTGACAGGTCAGATCACCTTTGACCTCATCAGCTGTGAGTGACAGGTCAGATCACCTTTGACCTCATCAGCTGTGATTGACAGGTCAGATCACCTTTGACCTCATCAGCTGTGATTGACAGGTCAGATCACCTTTGACCTCATCAGCTGTGATTGACAGGTCACATCACCTTTGACCTCATCAGCTGTGATTGACAGGTCACATCACCTTTGACCTCATCAGCTGTGAGTGACAGGTCAGATCACCTTTGACCTCATCAGCTGTGAGTGACAGGTCAGATCACCTTTGACCTCATCAGCTGTGAGTGACAGGTCAGATCACCTTTGACCTCATCAGCTGTGATTGACAGGTCAGATCACCTTTGACCTCATCAGCTGTGATTGACAGGTCAGATCACCTTTGACCTCATCAGCTGTGATTGACAGTTCACATCACCTTTGACCTCATCAGCTGTGATTGACAGGTCAGATCACCTTTGACATCATCAGCTGTGATTGACAGGTCAGATCACCTTTGACCTCATCAGCTGTGAGTGACAGGTCAGATCACCTTTGACCTCATCAGCTGTGATTGACAGGTCAGATC
Source organism: Rhinichthys osculus (assembly GCA_029959095.1). Lineage (NCBI taxonomy): Eukaryota > Metazoa > Chordata > Actinopteri > Cypriniformes > Leuciscidae > Rhinichthys > Rhinichthys osculus. The sequence goes on along the minus strand of JARWKJ010000016.1, from coordinate 40,891,483 downwards.
ACCTTTGACCTCATCAGCTGTGAGTGACAGGTCACATCAACTTTGACCTCATCATCTGTGATTGACAGCTTACATCACCTTTGACCTTTGACAGTTCAGATCACCTTTGACCTCATCAGCTGTGATTGACATGTCAGATCACCTTTGACCTCATCAGCTGTGAGTGACAGGTCACATAACCTTTGACCTCATCAGCTGTGAGTGACAGGTCACATAACCTTTGACCTCATCAGCTGTGAGTGACAGGTCACATCGCCTTTGACCTCATCAGCTGTGATTGACAGGTCACATCACCTTTGACCTCATCAGCTGTGAGTGACAGGTCAGATCACCTTTGACCTCATCAGCTGTGATTGACAGGTCACATCACCTTTGACCTCATCAGCTGTGAGTGACAGGTCACATCAACTTTGACCTCATCAGCTGTGATTGACAGGTCACATCACCTTTGACCTCATCAGCTGTGATTGACAGGTCACATCACCTTTGACCTCATCAGCTTTGATTGACAGGTCAGATCACCTTTGACCTCATCAGCTGTGATTGACAGGTCACTTCCAGTCCACTTTTAGACTCGCACTTGCGAACTTCCTCTCGGGGGAATCCCTGCCGCCATTTTGAAGTGCGTTCCACTAAGTGAAGTGGACGAGGGAAGTGTATATGGACAGACCCTCGCTCCCTCGACATGTTTGAGCTCTGAGTTCTATCCAGAATCCTCTCCTTATAACCAACTGTGTAAATAAGAGATTGATTGTGCAGTGCAGAACTCAGTGAGCTCGCCTGAACTGATTGACAGCTCTTTTCTTGCTTGTTGTATATCCCAATTTGAATAATAATCATTTTCATGCAGCTAAGATGATCCAGTGATCATACGGATAGTGACAACTGCTCAGTTATCATTCCAGGAGTCGGGATCCTGAAACGGTGATGATTTAGCTTTAATGAGCCTCTACTTTTAGATACTAAAAACACTCTTTGTTCTATAACTTGTTTATTTGTTATACATTTTGTTACTAACTTTTTAATTTAATTTGATTCTGTAATACTATTATAGTATTTTATTTCTAATAATTTCTGCAAAATAAAGGCACTGAGCGAATGAAGGCGGGGAATGGGAGCTCGTGTGCATCTCAGCGCTGTCAAAATAAAAGTCTTGCTTCAGGACACTAAAGAAAAACTCATCGACCAACGCCCATAATTATGAAATGGTAGATATAGGCTGAAATATCTGCCGACCACTTATAAATTATATATATTATTTGACCACATATATACTTGTGTTGGGCAACGATTAATCGCATCCAAAATAAAAGTTTGTGTTTACAAAATATATGTGCGTGTGTGTGTACTGTGTATAATTATTTTGTATATAAATGCACACAAATGCATAAATATATAATTAAGAAATATTTGCATGTATATACTTTATATATATTTATACATAATTTATACATTTATAAATATTTTATATATAAATAACACATTTTTCTTAAATGTATACATGCATGTGTGTGTATTTATATATACAAAATAATTATACACAGCACACACACACACATATAGTGTGAAAACACAACTTTTATTGTGGATGCGATTGATCGAGCGCTGGTATTGCTGAGGTGTTTGGACAGAGGTATGAGCGTGACCCAGATCACCAGTAGACGTGTAAGTGCTGAGATGGCAGGACTCAATGCTGCCCTAAAGGTCACACACACCCCTGTAATCCTCACAACACACACTCACGCTGCTTTTGTCCAGGGAATTCCTGTCTAAGTGCTTCTGTGCTGTGTGTGTTCTGTGTGTAATGCGTGTGCTGGATTCCAGCGCTGGGCTACTGTCAGCGCAGGTCAAGAGAGGTCAGCACAAATGGCCCTAGTTTAACCACTTACATGCCAGACCGGTTTAAAGAGGGGTGTCACGCTTTCTGCCGGCTCAAACGACCCGCCGGGCTAGTGTTTGCCCACGGCACTGAGAGAGAGAGAGAGAGAGAGAGAGAGAGAGCTTTTAAAGCACATGGAAAGTGCTGTCGCCCGATGAGCTGATAGGAGCTCAGAGAGAGTGTGTGTGAGTGACAGTCAGACGTTTGTGTGTGTGTGTGTGTGTGTGTGCTGGTGGGCCAGACACTTAATCTAAGTGCTCAGCAATCAGGCATTACTGCGGTTCAGTCACCTGTGTGAACACACACAACACTACACATGAAGCAGATCACCTTACTAAAGACCACACAAACCCACTCAACTGACGAGAAGTCACTGTTATCCACTGACTCCAGTGCATTTTAAAAGGGACATATCATGGAAATCTGAGTTTCTCCGTGTGTAAGTGCTATAATCGGGTCCCGGTGCTTCGACCAACCCAGAACACGTGAAAAGTGAAACCCAGTAACTTTGTTCTGGTGAGTCTTTCTCTGAGAGCATGTCAAACAATAAACCGATCAGATTTCGCTCTCCTTCTGATGTATGAAGAGGATCTTATTATAATATTACCGGCCCTTAATCTGCACGTTTATAATGTTACCGGCCCTTAATCTGCATGTTTATAATATTACCGGCCCTTAATCTGCATGTTTATAATGTTACCGGCCCTTAATCTGCATGTTTATAATGTTACCGGCCCTTAATCTGCATGTTTATAACATTACCGGCCCTTAATCTGCATGTTTATAATATTACCGGCCCTTAATCTGCACGTTTATAATGTTACCGGCCCTTAATCTGCATGTTTATAATATTACCGGCCCTTAATCTGCATGTTTATAATGTTAGCGGCCCTTAATCTGCATGTTTATAATGTTACCGGCCCTTAATCTGCATGTTTATAACATTACCGGCCCTTAATCTGCATGTTTATAATATTACCGGCCCTTAATCTGCACGTTTAAAACATTACCGGCCCTTAATCTGCATGTTTATAATGTTAGCGGCCCTTAATCTGCACGTTTATAATGTTAGCGGCCCTTAATCTGCACGTTTATAATGTTAGCGGCCCTTAATCTGCACGTTTATAATATTACCGGCCCTTAATCTGCATGTTTATAATGTTACCGGCCCTTAATCTGCATGTTTATAACATTACCGGCCCTTAATCTGCACGTTTATAATATTACCGGCCCTTAATCTGCATGTTTATAATGTTACCGGCCCTTAATCTGCATGTTTATAACATTACCGGCCCTTAATCTGCACGTTTATAACGTTACCGGCCCTTAATCTGCATGTTTATAATGTTACCGGCCCTTAATCTGCACGTTTATAACATTACCGGCCCTTAATCTGCACGTTTATAATGTTACCGGCCCTTAATCTGCATGTTTATAATGTTACCGGCCCTTAATCTGCATGTTTATAACATTACCGGCCCTTAATCTGCATGTTTATAATATTACCGGCCCTTAATCTGCACGTTTATAACGTTACCGGCCCTTAATCTGCACGTTTATAATGTTACCGGCCCTTAATCTGCACGTTTATAATGTTACCGGCCCTTAATCTGCATGTTTATAATATTACCGGCCCTTAATCTGCATGTTTATAATGTTACCGGCCCTTAATCTGCACGTTTATAATGTTACCGGCCCTTAATCTGCACGTTTATAATGTTACCGGCCCTTAATCTGCACGTTTATAATGTTACCGGCCCTTAATCTGCACGTTTATAATGTTACCGGCCCTTAATCTGCACGTTTATAATGTTACCGGCCCTTAATCTGCACGTTTATAATGTTAGCGGCCCTTAATCTGCACGTTTTTAATGTTACCGGCCCTTAATCTGCACGTTTATAATGTTAGCGGTCCTTAATCTGCACGTTTATAATGTTAGCGGCCCTTAATCTGCACGTTTATAATGTTAGCGGCCCTTAATCTGCACGTTTATAATGTTAGCGGCCCTTAATCTGCACGTTTATAATGTTACCGGCCCTTAATCTGCACGTTTATAATGTTACCGGCCCTTAATCTGCACGTTTATAATGTTAGCGGCCCTTAATCTGCACGTTTATAATGTTACCGGCCCTTAATCTGCATGTTTATAATGTTACCGGCCCTTAATCTGCACGTTTATAATGTTACCGGCCCTTAATCTGCACGTTTACACCCACGGAGACGCCATATGGTTCAGTGTAACTGCACAACAACTACAGAAATGTCTCCGCTAACATTCAGAAACGTGTAAAAGTGAAGCTCTCCCTGAGTCTCTCCGTAAGGCTGCACTCGCTGCTGGTTACTTCTGATTCTGGATCAGTGAGATCGGCCTGTGTTGTTAGAAGCTCTGAGTCTCTGAAGCTCGTGTGAAGGCTCCGCCCTCTTCTGAACGGAGGCAGAGCTAAAGCTCATTTGCGTTTAAAGGGACACACACACAAAAACGTCACACTCACACCCAAAAAGGGGCAAATTTGACAAGCTATAATAAATGATCTGGTATTTTGAGCTGAAATTTCACAGACACATTCTGGGGACACCGTAATTTTTTATATTATATCTTCTGAAGAGGGGCGTAATATGTCTTTAAGGATAATCACAGTAAAACTGAGATGTCGGTATGAGTGTGGTTTGATAGCAGTGTTATCGCTGCGTGTCTCAGTGTGTGACTGTGTTCATGAGCACGAGAGCAGCTCAGGATCACTCCGGTCACTGCCATGCTTCACATGAACACTCTCTGCATCTGCTCTGAGCGCGGGACACTAATAACATAACAGTAACATAACAAATCATCTTATAATGAGACATGCTTATAATCCGGCTGTGCTCAACAGAAGAAAAGCTTTTTCTGCCCCTGTAAAAGCATTATGGTTCAAAACATCTGAGAATGAAGGAATTAAGAGAGCCATAAATATTAGTTTAGTAATTTTACAATTGTACTGTAAAATAAATTATTATTATTATATTTTTTCTTAAATAGTATTTTTTATTTTACATTGAAATATTACAAGAGTTATATTTTTAATGTTTTTTACTTACAATTTTTAGTATTTTAGAATAATTTAGTATAATGTATTATTGAAATTATTATTTTATAGTATTGAAATATAATCATAAAATCTTGCCAAATTGTGCAAAACAAGTACATCATACCTGGAGATTTTTGCAATCAGATTTCTTAAAATCCATTTGAGACTGTGCATTATTATTATTATATTTCTTAAATACGTTTTTTAGTTTACATAAAAATATTCCAATATTTATTTTGTATATATATATACACTCACCGGCCACTTTATTAGGTACCCCATGTTAGTAACGGGTTGGACCCCCTTTTGCCTTCAGAACTGCCTCAATTCTTCGTGGCATAGATTCAACAAGGTGCTGGAAGCATTCCTCAGGGAGTTTGGTCCATATTGACATGATGGCATCACACAGTTGCCGCAGATTTGTCGGCTGCACATCCATGATGCGAATCTCCCGTTCCACCATATCCCAAAGATGCTCTATTGGGTTGAGATCTGGTGACTGTGGAGGCCATTTTAGTACAGTGAACTCAATGTCATGTTCAAGAAACCAATTTGAAATGATTAGAGCTTTGTGACATGGTGGAAGTAGCCATCAGAGGATGGGTACATGGTGGCCATAAAGGGATGGACATGGTCAGAAACAATGCTCAGGTAGGCCGTGGCATTTAAACGATGCCCAATTGGCACTAAGGGGCCTAAAGTGTGCCAAGAAAACATCCCCCACACCATTACACCACCACCACCAGCCTGCACAGTGGTAACAAGGCATGATGGTTCCATGTTCTCATTCTGTTTACGCCAAATTCTGACTCTAACATCTGAATGTCTCAACAGAAATCGAGACTCATCAGACCAGGCAACATTTCTCCAGTCTTCAACTGTTCAATTTTGGTGAGCTCTTGCAAATTGTAGCCTCTTTTTCCTATTTGTAGTGGAGATGAGTGGTACCCGGTGGAGTCTTCTGCTGTTGTAGCCCATCCGCCTCAAGGTTGTGCGTGTTGTGGCTTCACAAATGCTTTGCTGCATACCTCGGTTGTAACGAGTGGTTATTTCAGTCACTGTTGCCCTTCTATCAGCTCGAACCAGTCTGGCCATTCTCCTCTGACCTCTGGCATCAACAAGGCATTTCCGCCCACAGAACTGCCGCTCACTGGATGTTTTTTCTTTTTCGGACCATTCTCTGTAAACCCTAGAGATGGTTGTGCGTGAAAATCCCAGTAGATTAGCAGTTTCTGAAATACTCAGACCAGCCCTTCTGGCACCAACAATCATGCCACGTTCAAAGTCACTCAGATCACCTTTCTTCCCCATACTGATGCTCGGTTTGAACTGCAGGAGATTGTCTTGACCATGTCTACATGCCTAAATGCACTGAGTTGCCGCCATGTGATTGGCTGCTTAGAAATTAAGTGTTAACGAGCAGTTGGACAGGTGTACCTAATAAAGTGGCTGGTGAGTGTATATATATATATATATATATATTAATTATAATAAATATATATATTTATATATTTTTAGTATTTTATAGTACTGTACCCGGAGCTTTAAAAAAAATTTGCGATCATAATTTCCCCCCAACAGGCAGTGGTGTGTGTGTTTGATGTGTGTGTTTGTTTTTGTGTGTTTGATGTGTGTGTTTGCTTTTGTGTGTTTGCTGTGTGTGTGTTTGATGATGTGTCTGTTTGCTTTGTGTGTTTGATGTGTGTGTTTGATGATGTGTGTTTGCTGTTGTGTGTTTGATATGTGTGTTTGCTCTGTTGTGTGTTTGATGTGTGTTTGATGATGTGTGTGTTTGCTGTTGTGTGTTTGATATGTGTGTTTGCTGTTGTGTGTTTGCTGTGTGTGTTTGACGTGTGTGTTTGACTTGTGTGTTTGCTCTGTGTGTTTGCTGTTGTGTGTTTGCTGTGTGTGTTTGATGTTGTGTGTTTGCTGTGTGTGTTTGATGTTGTGTGTTTGCTGTGTGTGTGTTTGATGTTGTGTGTTTGCTGTGTGTGTTTGATGTTGTGTGTTTGCTGTTGTGTGTTTGATGTGGGGTGTTTGCTGTTGTGTGTTTGCTGTGTGTGTTTGCTGTTGTGTGTTTGCTGTGTGTGTTTGACGTGTGTGTTTGCTGTTGTGTGTTTGCTGTGTGTGTTTGCTGTGTGTGTTTGCTGTGTGTGTTTGACGTGTGTGTTTGCTGTTGTGTGTTTGGTGTGTGTGTTTGATGTTGTGTGTTTGCTGTTGTGTGTTTTTTGTGTGTGTTTGACGTGTGTGTTTGCTGTGTGTGTTTGACGTGTGTGTTTGCTGTTGTGTGTTTGCTGTGTGTGTTTGCTGTTGTGTGTTTGCTGTGTGTGTTTGATGTTGTGTGTTTGATGTGTGTGTTTGACGTGTGTGTTTGACGTGTGTGTTTGCTGTTGCGTGTTTGCTGTGTGTGTTTGCTGTTGTGTGTTTGCTGTTGTGTGTTTGCTGTTGTGTGTTTGCTGTGTGTGTTTGCTGTGTGTGTTTGCTGTTGTGTGTTTGCTGTTGTGTGTTTGCTTTTGTGTGTTTGCTGTTGTGTGTTTGCTGTGTGTGTTTGCTGTGTGTGTTTGCTGTTGTGTGTTTGCTGTTGTGTGTTTGCTGTGTGTGTTTGATGTTGTGTGTTTGATGTTGTGTGTTTGCTGTTGTGTGTTTGATGTTGTGTGTTTGATGTTGTGTGTTTGATGTGTGTGTTTGACGTGTGTGTTTGACGTGTGTGTTTGACGTGTGTGTTTGGTGTGTGTGTTTGCTGTGTGTGTTTGCTGTTGTGTGTTTGCTGTTGTGTGTTTGCTGTGTGTGTTTGATGTTATGTGTTTGCTGTTGTGTGTTTGCTGTGTGTGTTGATGTTGTGTGTTTGCTGTGTGTGTTTGCAGACAGTGGCAGTGAGTCAGTGGTGAGGTTCTCAGTGTTGTGTGTTTGCTGTGTGTGTTGATGTTGTGTGTTTGCTTAGTGTGTTTGCAGACAGTGGCAGTGAGTCAGTGGTGAGGTTCTCAGTGTTGTGTGTTTGCTGTTGTGTGTTTGCTGTGTGTGTTGATGTTGTGTGTTTGCTGTGTGTGTTTGCAGACAGTGGCAGTGAGTCAGTGGTGAGGTTCTCAGTGTTGTGTGTTTGATGTTGTGTGTTTGATGTTGTGTGTTTGATGTTGTGTGTTTGATGTTGTGTGTTTGACGTGTGTGTTTGCTGTTGTGTGTTTGCTGTGTGTGTTGATGTTGTGTGTTTGCTGTGTGTGTTTGCAGGCAGTGGCAGTGAGTCAGTGGTGAGGTTCTCAGTGTTGTGTGTTTGCTGTTGTGTGTTTGCTGTGTGTGTTGATGTTGTGTGTTTGCTGTGTGTGTTTGCAGGCAGTGGCAGTGAGTCAGTGGTGAGGTTCTCAGTGTTGTGTGTTTGCTGTGTGTGTTGATGTTGTGTGTTTGCTGTGTGTGTTTGCAGGCAGTGGCAGTGAGTCAGTGGTGAGGTTCTCAGTGTTGTGTGTTTGCTGTTGTGTGTTTGCTGTGTGTGTTGATGTTGTGTGTTTGCTGTGTGTGTTTGCAGGCAGTGGCAGTGAGTCAGTGGTGAGGTTCTCAGTGTTGTGTGTTTGCTGTTGTGTGTTTGCTGTGTGTGTTGATGTTGTGTGTTTGCTGTGTGTGTTTGCAGGCAGTGGCAGTGAGTCAGTGGTGAGGTTCTCAGTGTTGTGTGTTTGCTGTTGTGTGTTGATGTTGTGTGTGTTGATGTTGTGTGTTTGCTGTGTGTGTTTGCAGGCAGTGGCAGTGAGTCAGTGGTGAGGTTCTCAGTGTTTCTGAACGGTGTGTATCCTCCAGCGGATCTGAGTGGAGATATCGCAGTGTCCTACAGCTCGGCTACAGGTACAGCTCCTCACACACACACACACACACACACACACACACACACACACACACACACACACACACTCCCACGCTCTGTTAGTCTGAGCTCTGGAACACATCAGCCTCTTTCCTCACGTCTTTAAGCCCTTTTACTCATTTCAAGATGTGTGGCTGTGTGCCAGAGCAGAGAAGGAGTGTGTTGTGCTGCCGTTTCTCCGGATCGTGTCTGTGTTGGCAGAGGCTGCTGGAAAACTTCCTGAAAATATCCGGGAGTTTCCCTTTTCTTTGGCTCTCTCTTTTTCTTTCTGTCCTTTTGAAAATACTGAGTCTGTTTAACACATTAGATTGCAGGTAGGACTACACACACACACACACACACACACACACACACACACAAACAGGCGCACACATCTTTGTGGGGACTCTCCATAAGCGTAATGGTTTTTATACTGGACAAACTCTATATTCTGTCCCCTTACACTGCCCCTATCCCTAAACCTGCCCATCACACACACACACACACACACACACACACACTGCCCCGACCCCTAAACCTGCCCATCACACACACACACACACACACACACACACACTGCCCCGACCCCTAAACCTGCCCATCACACACACACACACACACACACACACACACTGCCCCGACCCCTAAACCTGCCCATCACACACACACACACACACACACACACACTGCCCCGACCCCTAAACCTGCCCATCACACACACACACACACACACACTGCCCCTATCCCTAAACCTGCCCATCACACACACACACACACACACACACTGCCCCTATCCCTAAACCTGCCCATCACACACACACACACACACACACACTGCCCCGACCCCTAAACCTGCCCATCACACACACACACACACACTGCCCCGACCCCTAAACCTGCCCATCACACACACACACACACACACACACACACTGCCCCGACCCCTAAACCTGCCCATCACACACACACACACACACACACACACACTGCCCCGACCCCTAAACCTGCCCATCACACACACACACACACACACACTGCCCCTATCCCTAAACCTGCCCATCACACACACACACACACACACACTGCCCCTATCCCTAAACCTGCCCATCACACACACACACACACTGCCCCGACCCCTAAACCTGCCCATCACACACACACACACACACACACTGCCCCTATCCCTAAACCTGCCCATCACACACACACACACACACACACACACTGCCCCTATCCCTAAACCTGCCCATCACACACACACACACACACACACACACACTGCCCCGACCCCTAAACCTGCCCATCACACACACACACACACACACACTGCCCCGACCCCTAAACCTGCCCATCACACACACACACACACACACACTGCCCCTATCCCTAAACCTGCCCATCACACACACACACACACACACACTGCCCCTATCCCTAAACCTGCCCATCACACACACACACACACACACACTGCCCCGACCCCTAAACCTGCCCATCACACACACACACACACACTGCCCCTATCCCTAAACCTGCCCATCACACACACACACACACACACACACACACACTGCCCCGACCCCTAAACCTGCCCATCACACACACACACACACACACACACACACTGCCCCGACCCCTAAACCTGCCCATCACACACACACACACACACACACTGCCCCTATCCCTAAACCTGCCCATCACACACACACACACACACACACACTGCCCCTATCCCTAAACCTGCCCATCACACACACACACACACACACACACTGCCCCGACCCCTAAACCTGCCCATCACACACACACACACACACTGCCCCGACCCCTAAACCTGCCCATCACACACACACACACACACACACACACACTGCCCCGACCCCTAAACCTGCCCATCACACACACACACACACACACACACACTGCCCCGACCCCTAAACCTGCCCATCACACACACACACACACACACACTGCCCCTATCCCTAAACCTGCCCATCACACACACACACACACACACACTGCCCCTATCCCTAAACCTGCCCATCACACACACACACACACTGCCCCGACCCCTAAACCTGCCCATCACACACACACACACACACACACTGCCCCTATCCCTAAACCTGCCCATCACACACACACACACACACACACACACTGCCCCTATCCCTAAACCTGCCCATCACACACACACACACACACACACACACACTGCCCCGACCCCTAAACCTGCCCATCACACACACACACACACACACACACACACTGCCCCGACCCCTAAACCTGCCCATCACACACACACACACACACACACTGCCCCTATCCCTAAACCTGCCCATCACACACACACACACACACACACTGCCCCTATCCCTAAACCTGCCCATCACACACACACACACACACACACTGCCCCGACCCCTAAACCTGCCCATCACACACACACACACACACTGCCCCGATCCCTAAACCTGCCCATCACACACACACACACACACTGCCCCGACCCCTAAACCTGCCCATCACACACACACACACACACACACACTGCCCCGACCCCTAAACCTGCCCATCACACACACACACACACACACACACACTGCCCCGACCCCTAAACCTGCCCATCACACACACACACACACACACACACAAACTGCCCCGACCCCTAAACCTGCCCATCACACACACACACACACACACACACTGCCCCTATCCCTAAACCTGCCCATCACACACACACACACACACACACACACACTGCCCCGACCCCTAAACCTGCCCATCACACACACACACACACACACACACACTGCCCCGACCCCTAAACCTGCCCATCACACACACACACACACACACTGCCCCGACCCCTAAACCTGCCCATCACACACACACACACACACACACACAGCCCCG
>JARWKJ010000016.1:40872296-40874796 GCA_029959095.1 Rhinichthys osculus | reverse complement strand
GTTTTTGGGGGTGTGTTTTAGGGAGTGTGTTTTAGGGAGTGTGTGTTTGGGAGTGTGTGTTTGGGAGTGTGTCTTTGGGAGTGTGTGTTTGGGAGTGTGTGTTTGGGAGTGTGTCTTTGGGAGTGTGTGTGTGTGTGTGTGTGTGTGTGTGTGTGTGTGTGTGTGTGTGTGTGTTTGGGAGTGTGTTTTTGGGAGTGTGTTTTAGGGAGTGTGTGTTTGGGAGTGTGTTTTAGGGAGTGTGTGTTTGGGAGTGTGTCTTTGGGAGTGTGTGTTTGGGAGTGTGTCTTTGGGAGTGTGTGTGTGTGTGTGTGTGTTTGGGAGTGTGTGTTTGGGAGTGTGTGTTTGGGAGTGTGTCTTTGGGAGTGTGTGTTTGGGAGTGTGTTTTAGGGAGTGTGTGTTTGGGAGTGTGTCTTTGGGAGTGTGTGTGTTTGGGAGTGTGTATTTGGGAGTGTGTGTTTGGGAGTGTGGTGTGTGTGTGTGTGTTTGGGTGTGTGTGTGTGTGTGTGTGTGTTTAGGAGTGTGTGTTTGTGTGTGTGTGTGTGTTTGGGAGTGTGTTTTTTTGGGAGTGTGTTTTAGGGAGTGTGTGTTTGGGAGTGTGTTTTAGGGAGTGTGTTTTAGGGAGTGTGTGTTTGGGAGTGTGTCTGGGAGTGTGTGTTTGGGAGTGTGTCTTTGGGAGTGTGTGTGTGTATGTGTGTGTGTGTGTCTGGGAGTGTGTGTTTGGGAGTGTGTGTGTGTGTGTGTGTGTTTGGGAATGTGTGTTTGGGAGTGTGTCTTTGGAAGTGTGTGTTTGGGAGTGTGTGTTTGGGAGTGTGTGTTTGGGAGTGTGTGTTTGGGAGTGTGTGTTTGGGAGTGTGTGTTTGGGAGTGTGTCTTTGGGAGTGTGTCTTTGGGAGTGTGTCTTTGGGAGTGTGTGTGTGTGTGTGTGTGTGTGTGTGTGGGTGTGTATGTGTGTGTGTGTGTGTGTTTGGGAGTGTGTTTTTGGGAGTGTGTTTTAGGGAGTGTGTGTTTGAGAGTGTGTCTTTGGGAGTGTGTCTTTGGGAGTGTGTGTTTGGGAGTGTGTCTTTGGGAGTGTGTGTGTGTGTGTGTGTGTGTTTGGGAGTGTGTTTTTGGGGGTGTGTTTTAGGGAGTGTGTTTTAGGGAGTGTGTGTTTGGGAGTGTGTGTTTGGGAGTGTGTCTTTGGGAGTGTGTGTTTGGGAGTGTGTGTTTGGGAGTGTGTCTTTGGGAGTGTGTGTGTGTGTGTGTGTGTGTGTGTGTGTGTGTGTTTGGGAGTGTGTTTTTGGGAGTGTGTTTTAGGGAGTGTGTGTTTGGGAGTGTGTTTTAGGGAGTGTGTGTTTGGGAGTGTGTCTTTGGGAGTGTGTGTTTGGGAGTGTGTCTTTGGGAGTGTGTGTGTGTGTGTGTGTTTGGGAGTGTGTGTTTGGGAGTGTGTGTTTGGGAGTGTGTCTTTGGGAGTGTGTGTTTGGGAGTGTGTTTTAGGGAGTGTGTGTTTGGGAGTGTGTCTTTGGGAGTGTGTGTGTTTGGGAGTGTGTATTTGGGAGTGTGTGTTTGGGAGTGTGGTGTGTGTGTGTGTGTTTGGGTGTGTGTGTGTGTGTGTGTGTGTGTTTAGGAGTGTGTGTTTGTGTGTGTGTGTGTGTTTGGGAGTGTGTTTTTTTGGGAGTGTGTTTTAGGGAGTGTGTGTTTGGGAGTGTGTTTTAGGGAGTGTGTTTTAGGGAGTGTGTGTTTGGGAGTGTGTCTGGGAGTGTGTGTTTGGGAGTGTGTCTTTGGGAGTGTGTGTGTGTATGTGTGTGTGTGTGTCTGGGAGTGTGTGTTTGGGAGTGTGTGTTTGGGAGTGTGTGTGTGCGTGTGAGAGAGAGGAACAGCCATTACTGGCCAGCAATGTCTAAGTAAACAGAGCAGTCGTGGCAGACGAGGTCAGCTGGTCAGGGGAGTGTGTGTCGACGGCCACTGTTGTTTACACAGGGATAACTTGAGCCTTGCACAGATGGAGCGGAGAGACTGACGCCACATTTAGACCTGCGAGCAGAGGTGCATCTCAAACACTTCCAGCTTATAGCTCATATTTCATAAAGCAGTCAGAGCAGTCGTGGGTTTCACTAAAAGCTTCAGGATGAGTCTCAGGAAAACAGGTGCAGGTCACATTTCAGCCTAAAATCAACAGCGGAAAGCGTATATTTCTGAAGGATCATGTGACACTGAGGACTGGAGTAATGATGCTGAAATTCAGCTTTGATCACAGGAATTTGAATATTTCACTGTTTTCACTGTATTTCTGATCAAATAAACACAGCCTTTGTGAGCAGAAGAGACTCTTTCAGAAACATTAAAAAATCTTATTCTTTTGCTGTAGTGATTTTCAGTACTGGACACATTTTTCTTTTTAGTTTTTTATTAATTTAAATAAATCAGCATAAATACTACCATAATGTAGAAATACTTGGCAATTAAACACTAAGCTTTTTTTTTTACATTTAAAACGATTGCATTACAGTAATGTGAATATCTTA
>JARWKJ010000016.1:40852296-40867296 GCA_029959095.1 Rhinichthys osculus | reverse complement strand
TAATTTTATAGTTTTGTATGTTAAAGACACCCTATTTTTAAATCCAGCTTTTAATGTTGTTTATGTGTCTATGTGGTGTTTTTAATGTGCTAATTAAAAGACAAACCATGTGTAAATTCATAAGTCGACAGCATTGCCGAGTATTTTCTCCTTAAAACTGCAGTGAACCAAAGACAGTCTCAAAAATGCCCGTTTCCCGCATCACAAACATGTGACCAATCCCGTCACGTGTGGGCGGGGCTTTTCCTATCATTATTTCTGAGGATCTTGATGTTTAGACGGCTTGACTCTGAGGCGGCGAATGGGAACAGGGTTTATGTAACATTAGCAACACATTATTAGCTGGTTGATAACGTAGTCAAGCAAAAGGCTAATCATATCAACTACTGTTATTATGTGTCTGATGTTGTAGAGAGAGATTCATAAACGCATCACCATTCTGATACATCGCCCTGTAGACGAGCCGGTGTAATCTGCTCTTCACCTTCTTATTCTGAATCAGTTTCTGGCTGAATTAAATCAATATTTCCTCTTGCTGTTGTGTTGCGTTTACTGCAGTAAAGTTGAGCGAGAGGATCTCTGAGCTGAGTGAGTGAGTGAGTGGAGGCGGGGCTCATTTGCATATTCATGGGTTGGTGTATATTAAATAAAGCAAGGGTGTCGAGTTACATTCAAGATATTATAAGCCATAAAGACATTATTTTACAGGGAAAAACATTCAAATATGTCATTGTGATTATAGTGTACATCCTTAGCAATTATATTTGTATTTATTTACTAGTGGGATTAAAACAAGACACTGAATGACTGTTAACAAACACTCTTTTCCAATTGTGTCTTGCAAGCTAGCTTAAAACCTTCAGGATTCAGAGATGAACATTACACATCATCATGTGCTTGTCATCGATCTCTGCTGTGTCTCCATCATTATACGTGAACAGATTGTTGTGTTTGAGCTTCGGATGCTTGTGGGCACTCGCTCATTCCTGCTCAACCTCACTCTCGTTCCTCACACACACAGAAACCCTGACCAGCGAGATGTGTTGAGTTCTGGAGACTGTCTGTGAGTCCCACAAGTGTGTTTCCTTCTGTGAGAGCTTTAAAAGGCGTGTGTGTGCGTGTGTGCGTGCGTCTGTGTGTGCGCTCTGTGTGTGTGTTCTGTGTGTCACTGTGTGCTGTGTGTCTCCCTGTAATCATCAGTAAAGGTGAAGGTGGCCCTCAGTGATTGACAGCTCTCTGGGGCCCCGCACTCATAATGGAGCCTCTCTCCAACAGCTTGATTTATCTCAGCCCAAATGGAGTGTTAAACAGGGCTAAACACTTCTCAACACTGATCCTCCTGTCTACAGTAATGGCCATGGTCTGAGATCTGGAGCAGTGTGTGTGTGTGTGGAGCATGTGTGTGTTTGATGCCAGCTTCAAAAGCGGCTCTCAGGTGCTGCGTGCGTGTGTGTGTGTGTGTGTGACCTGTGGACGGCCTCAGGGAGTTCCTGTTTTTCTTCTGCTGCACTTTTCCTCTCCTCCCTCTTCATCAGCTCTTATGAGTCTCATTCATAGTCCAGAAGGGCTCAGGCACAAACACACACACACACACACACACACACACTGATGCACAAACACACTGATGCACAAACACACACACACACACACACACACACACTGATGCACAAACACACTGATGCACAAACACACACTGATGACACTGATGCACATACACACACTGATGCACAAACACACTGATGCACATACACACACTGATGACACTGATGCACAAACACACACTACACACTGATGCACAAACACACACTGATGCACAAACACACACTGATGCACAAACACACACACACACTGATGCACAAACATGCACAAACACACACTGATGCACAAACACACACTGATGCACAAACACACACTGATGCACAAACACACTGATGCACAAACACACACTGATGACACTGATGCACATACACACACTGATGCACAAACACACTGATGCACATACACACACTGATGACACTGATGCACAAACACACACTACACACTGATGCACAAACACACACTGATGCACAAACACACACTGATGCACAAACACACACACACACTGATGCACAAACATGCACAAACACACACTGATGCACAAACACACACTGATGCACAAACACACACTGATGCACAAACACACTGATGCACAAACACACACTGATGACACTGATGCACAAACACACTACACACTGATGCACAAACACACACTGATGACACTGATGCACAAACACACTACACACTGATGCACAAACACACACTGATGCACAAACACACACTGATGCACAAACACACACACACACACTGATGCACAAACACGCACAAACACACACTGATGCACAAACACACACTGATGCACAAACACACACTGATGCACAAACACACACTGATGCACAAACACACACACACACTGATGCACAAACACACACTGATGCACAAACACACACACACACTGATGCACAAACACACACTGATGCACAAACACACACTGATGCACAAACACACACTGATGCACAAACACGCACAAACACACACTGATGCACAAACACACACACACACACACTGATGCACAAACACACACTGATGCACAAACACACACACACACTGATGCACAAACACACACTGATGCACAAACACACACACACACTGATGCAGAAACACACGCACAAACACACACTGATGCACAAACACACACTGATGCACAAACACACACTGATGCATAAACACACACTGATGCACAAACACACACTGATGCACAAACACACACTGATGCACAAACACACACTGATGCACAAACACACACTGATGCACAAACACACACTGATGCACAAACACACACTGATGCACAAACACACACTGATGTCGGCAGCTGAGATTAGATCTGATGTTTATCAAATCCAGTACAAAAGGGACACAGGACCACTTAAAGTTTGTGACAAATTAGAGTGATAAAGAAACATGCTAGAATGAGAAGAAAATTAAGAGGAGAAAAATGGGTCTCTTGATGTTAAAAAGAGTTATTAAGTGCAATAAGCCATGAAGAAGAGCTCAAAGCTTTTTTATGATTTTGGTCATACCACCACTACATGATAGTTTGACTGACTTTAACTGTGGTAATGAAGAAACTGCTCTGACATTACAGTAGTGGATCTGACTGAATAAGCTGATAACAGAAGACATTAATGCTGTCACGGCAGCTCGTTCCCGACCGTAACACAAAGACGATCACACATACAAACCAACGGGTTGCATTGCAAGCTTATTTATTTGGAACAAAAATGATCTGTTACAGAAATATAACACAATGTCTAGGGATTTAAATAAACAAGAGAAAATAATAGTTCAATGGCGTAATGAATGTTGGTAAATAATAGAGAAACTAAAATAGAACTAATTGGAGCAAACGACTTGTCTGGAGAACTATGTTCCACCAGAGGAAATAACATTGAGTAAATCGGTCCAAACATTTATACTCTCCACCCATAAATGATCCGATTAACAGTGACGTCACAATCTGAAGTTATACTGCCACCATCAGGTAGAGAGTGTAAAGACGGTCGTAACAGCTGATAACTGTTATAGGGTTGAGAATGCAGCACATACTTTTGCACTCTGAACTTCTTAAAAAATGTACATCTGCAACAGTAGGGCTTTTTACATGTGAGCTAGTTAACCCTGGGTCATTCTTAAGCCCATGTGAGCTAGTTTAACCTGGGTCATTCTTAAGCCCATTTGAGCTAGTTTACCCTGGGTCATTCTAAAGCCCACGTGAGCTAGTTAACCCTGGGTCATTCTAAGCCCACGTGAGCTAGTTAAACCTGGGTCATTCTAAGGCCACGCGAGCTAGTTAACCCTGGGCTATTCTAAGCCCACGTGAGCTAGTTAACCTGGGTCATTCTAAGCCCACATGAGCTAGTTAACCCTGGGTCATTCTAAGCCCACATGAGCTAGTTAACCTGGGTCATTCTAAGCCCACATGAGCTAGTTAACCCTAGGTCATTCTAAGCGCATGTGAGCTAGTTAACCTGGGTCATTCTAAGCCCACGTGAGCTAGTTAACTCTGGGTCATTCTAAAGCCCATGTGAGCTAGTTAACCCTGAGTCATCCTAAAGCCCAAGTGAGCTAGTTAACCCTGGGTCATTCTAAGCCCACGCGAGCTAGTTAACCCTGGGCTATTCTAAGCCCACGTGAGCTAGTTAACCTGGGTCATTCTAAGCCCACATGAGCTAGTTAACCCTGGGTCATTCTAAGGCCACGCGAGCTAGTTAACCCTGGGCTATTCTAAGCCCACGTGAGCTAGTTAAACCTGGGTCATTCTAAGCCCACGTGAGCTAGTTAAACCTGGGTCATTCTAAGGCCACGCGAGCTAGTTAAACCTGGGTCATTCTAAGCCCACGTGAGCTAGTTAAACCTGGGTCATTCTAAGCCCACGTGAGCTAGTTAACCCTGGGTCATTCTAAAGCCCACGTGAGCTAGTTAACCCTGGGTCATTCTAAGCCCACGTGAGCTAGTTAAACCTGGGTCATTCTAAGGCCACGCGAGCTAGTTAACCCTGGGCTATTCTAAGCCCACGTGAGCTAGTTAACCTGGGTCATTCTAAGCCCACATGAGCTAGTTAACCCTGGGTCATTCTAAACCCATGTGAGCTAGTTAACCCTAGATCATTCTAAGCCCATGTGAGCTAGTTAACCTGGGTCATTCTAAGCCCACGTGAGCTAGTTAACCCTGGGTCATTCTAAAGCCCATGTGAGCTAGTTAACCCTGAGTCATTCTAAAGCCCACGTGAGCTAGTTAACCCTTGGTCATTCTAAGCCCACGCGAGCTAGTTAACCCTGGGCTATTCTAAGCCCACGTGAGCTAGTTAACCTGGGTCATTCTAAGCCCACATGAGCTAGTTAACCCTGGGTAATTCTAAGCCCATGTGAGCTAGTTAACCTGGGTCATTCTAAGCCCACGTGAGCTAGTTAACCCTAGGTCATTCTAAGCCCATGTGAGCTAGTTAACCTGGGTCATTCTAAGCCCACGTGAGCTAGTTAACCCTGGGCCATTCTAAGCCCATGTGAGCTAGTTAACCTTGGGGCATTCTAAGCCCATGTGAGCTAGTTAACCCTGGGTCATTCTAAGCCCATGTGAGTTAGTTAACCCTGGGTCATTCTAAGCCCATGTGAGCTAGTTTACCCTGCGTCTTTCTAAAGCCCACGTGAGCTAGTTAACCCTGGGTCATTCTAAAGCCCACGTGAGCTAGTTAACCCTGGGTCATACTAAGCCCACGTGAGCTAGTTAACCCTGGGTCATTCTAAGCCCACGTGAGCTAGTTAACCTGGGTCATTCTAAAGCCCATGTGAGCTAGTTAACCCTGGGTCATTCTAAATCCCATGTGAGCTAATTAACCCTGGGTCATTCTAAATCCCATGTGAGCTAATTAACCCTGGGTCATTCTAAAGCCCACGTGAGCTAGTTAACCTGGTTCATTCTAAGGTCACGTGAGCTAGTTAACCCTGGGTCATTCTAAAGCCCAGGTGAGCTAGTTAACCCTGGGTCATTCTAAGCACACATGAGCTAGTTATCCCTGGGTCATTCTAAGCCCATGTGAGCTAGTTAACTCTGGGTCATTCTAAGCCCACGTGAGCTAGTTAACCCTGGGTCATTCTAAATCCCAAGTGAGCTAGTTAACCCTGGGTCATTCTAAAGCCCACGTGAGCTAGTTAACCTGGTTCATTCTAAGCCCACGTGAGCCAGTTAACCCTGGGTCATTCTAAATCCCAAGTGAGCTAGTTAACCCTGGGTCATTCTAAAGCCCACGTGAGCTAGTTAACCTGGTTCATTCTAAGGTCACGTGAGCTAGTTAACCCTGGGTCATTTTAAGCCCATGTGAGCCAGTTAACCCTGGGTCATTCTAAGCCCACGTGAGCTAGTTAACCCTGGGTCATTCTAAGCACACATTAGCTAGTTATCCCTGGGTCATTCTAAATCCCAAGTGAGCTAGTTAACCCTGGGTCATTCTAAAGCCCACGTGAGCTAGTTAACCCTGGGTCATTCTAAGCACACATGAGCTAGTTATCCCTTGGTCATTCTAAATCCCAAGTGAGCTAGTTAACCCTGGGTCATTCTAAAGCCCACGTGAGCTAGTTATCCTGGTTCATTCTAAGCCCATGTGAGCTAGTTAACCCTGGGTCATTCTAAGCCCATGTGAGCCAGTTAACCCTGGGTCATTCTAAGCCCACGTGAGCTTGTTAACCCTGGGTCATTCTAAGCACACATGAGCTAGTTATCCCTGGGTCATTCTAAGCCCATGTGAGCTAGTTAACCCTGGGTCATTCTAAAGCCCACGTGAGCTAGTTAACCCTGGGTCATACTAAGCCCACGTGAGCTAGTTAACCCTGGGTCATTCTAAGCCCACGTGAGCTAGTTAACCTGGGTCATTCTAAAGCCCATGTGAGCTAGTTAACCCTGGGTCATTCTAAATCCCAAGTGAGCTAGTTAACCCTGGGTCATTCTAAAGCCCACGTGAGCTAGTTAACCTGGTTCATTCTAAGTTCACGTGAGCTAGTTAACCCTGGGTCATTTTAAGCCCATGTGAGCCAGTTAACCCTGGGTCATTCTAAGCCCACGTGAGCTAGTTAACCCTGGGTCATTCTAAGCACACATGAGCTAGTTATCCCTGGGTCATTCTAAGCCCATGTGAGCTAGTTAACTCTGGGTCATTCTAAGCCCACGTGAGCTAGTTAACCCTGGGTCATTCTAAGCACACATGAGCTAGTTAATCCTGGGTCATTATAAGCCCACGTGAGCTAGTTAACCCTGGGTCATTCTAAGCCCACGTGAGCTTGTTAACCCTTGGTCATTCTAAGCCCACGTGAGCTAGTTAACCCTGGGTCATTCTACAGCACAAGTTATCCTGGGTTATCTTGCTTTGTTTCACACTGCTCATAATTTACCCGGGGTTAAAAGCAGGGTTTGGAACAACGATAAACAGGGGTTAAGCTCAGTGTGAAAAGCTCTAATCAAGTTGTGTAATTTGTGTAAAATGTTTATTTGAAATTTAACAGTCCGTGAAAAGGTTTAAAGTAGTTCACTAGACTGTGCTCTCCTTTAGAGTTTCACACACACACACACACACACACACACACACACACACACACACACACACACACACACACACACACACACACACACACACAAACACTCACACACAAACACTCATGTAGTACTGACACTGAATTTCTGAAAACTTTAATTTTTTCTCACACAGTAATTTTCATTTTGGGTGAACTATACACAATACATATTGTCACTATCCACGATACATATTGATGCATTTTTGTATTGCGATATATTGTGACGATCCTACTATATCCTAAAATGATTATGATTTGTCCATAAGTCAGACTGATCTGGTGCCAGTGGTTCTCCAGTAAACCCTCTCTGCCGCTGATGCCTTTAGCACAGGTTTGAGTCTCTCAGTCGGAAACATCATGAGCAACAGCAGAGTCTGATATACAACCAGCTGCAGCTCTACTCAACTATATACACATACATATGGTTGTTTAACAGCTCATTGTATATTTATGCTCAAGACATAACCATGGACTTTCCTTGTTCTACCACATGTTTGAGGCAGTGGGTGCACAACTGTAAATGAAAGTTGAGTTCTGTATATGTTTCAGTGAAGAACACCGCATTCATCTGGACTCCACACGCATGGAGAATTTGGCAAACATGCTTTTTCATTTCATGCTCCTTCGGCTTGGAACGATCTGAAAAATGAAGCTGAAAAATGAAGTTAGCTCTGAGTCTTTTAAATGTCTTTTGTTCTCTATGAGTATTGTTTTTTTGAGGTTATCTTCTCTGTGTGAAACTCCATGTGCTGCCGGCTTGACCAGGAGAAGAGATTGTGATATCTCAGTGGGATCTTCCTGCTTAAATAAAGGTCGGTCAGTCTGTCAGTTCTCTCTACCTGTTAAATGACTCACTTATCGTTAATTCTTCTGTATAGTTTTTATTTAGTTTCTTTTAATCACACACATTTGCTCAGGGTGATATTTAAACGCCCCGTTGAGTGTGTGTGAGCGTTCAGTCGGACCTTTGGCTCAGTGTCAATGACAGATGCTCTGGGTTTAGGTTTTATTCCCCGTTAAGCAAGGCTCCGGTTTGGGTCTAAGCTGTTAGCAGAACGCTAGCAGAACGCTAGAATGCTAGCAGAACGCTAGAGCGCCTGCCAGATTTCGATCTGTTACGTGAGATGCAGCAGAAGTCCACCAGAACTGTTTTCAAAAAATGTCTAAAGACGCACCTTTTTTATCAGCACTTGACCAATTAATACTAGCACTTACCTTCTCTATTCTATACTATTCTATTTGTTTTGTTTAAAAAGAAAAGAAACCTGGCTATGTTTAAACTGTGCTAGACTAACTGAGACTTGTTACAGCACTTGTTGCCCTCTTGTTGGTCTGATTGCTTCTATTATTCTCCTCATTTGTAAGTCGCTTTAGATAAAAGCGTCTGCTAAATGATTAAATGATTTAATGTAACTGACGGCAATATAGCTGGCACATGTATGCACTACAGATGTACACGCTCACTTTCACATGTAGTCTCAGTGCCAGAAGCGAGTTATTCCTGAGGTGTCAGGGTGAAGCGGGAAAAGCACATTTTACATGCATGATTCATGGGAGTTTGTTGATGATAGTGAATGACATACATTGCAACAGTAAAGTGTTGTTAGTAAAGTGTCTGTAAAAGTTCTGCTGACATGGTGAACCTGCCCTGATGTTCAGCACTTTAAATATTATGGTAGTGTGTGTAGTGGGCATCAGTCAATGAGAAGACACCGAGAAATAAAATAGACTATTATATGCTTTATTATTCAGAGGATATTATTATTCACATGCCTCACGATACGATACACGATACATGGCTAACGATACGATACGATATGATTCATGGCTCAGGATACAATACACGATACATTGGTCACGATACCGATAATATCCAATACAGCAATTCTGTGATTTATTATTAGACAGTCCTATAATGATACATCACGATATCTGTCTAACTATGAAAACAATATGCCTGTGAAAAGGTTAAGTGCAGGTTTTCTCTCTTTATTAAAGTCCAGACTATTAGAAAACAACACAAAAAATTTTCAGTCTGTTAATTAAACATTTTAAGCAAATTAAACTTTTCTTTGTGTGTAAACTGACACATTTAACTGCTTATCGATTTGTTTTATATAAACCTGGTACATTTCAAAATGTACAAACCTCTTTTATTTAAACCTGGGAACATCTGAGTGTTTCTCAGCCTCTTTAAAATAAAATATCAACATTTGCGGCCAGCGTATCGATTCTTGTATCACACGAAGAAGGACAACAATATATCGCCCTATCCATATTCTGTCCCAGCCCTAGTCTCCGGTGCTTGACCCTCTTCTATAGGATTCGGGTCTGGACTCTTAAACGTTCATCTTTCTTTGCTGAAGTCAGTCTTTTGTTGATTTACATGTGTGTTTTGGATCATTGTCATGCTGAAAGGTGAAAGCTCTCTTCATATTCATTGTTCTAGCAGAGACCAGAAGGCTCTGTGTCAAAATTGGTACTCGGACCCTTTCTTGATCCACCAAAGCCCCAGTTCCAGCTGAAGACCGGCAGCCGAAAGCCTGATGCTTCACCGAGGGAATGCTGTTCTTCTGCTCATGTGACCTTTACAATTGTGGCCAAACAGTTCAATCTTGGTCTCATCAGACCTAAAGACATTTTTCCACATGTTTTTGGGAGACCGGATATATGTTTTTGCAAAGTTTAGCCGGGCTTGGATGTTTTGTTGAGTCAGAAAAGGCTTGCGTCTCAGAGCTCAGACAGATGGAGAACACTGGAGATCAATGTAGGATAACCAGTACTTGCCAGAAAGAACTGGAACTCTTTTAATGTTGACAGTCTCCCTGACCAGTTTCTCTTTGTGTTCTCATCCATTTTGGAGGGATTCCCTTGATAATGTCACTGTTGTGCCACACTTTCTCCACTTGTTGAAGACTGTCTTCACTGTGTTTCATGTTATATCTAAAGCCTTGGAAGTGTTTTTGTAGCCTCACCTGAGCAATACCTTTGGAGATCCTGATGATGCTTCATAAGCTCTTTGTGTCCCATTACTCTTGAAGTATCAGCAACCAAGATGATGTCAGAGAAATCTTACAAGAACAGCTGAGGTATGTGGAGTTAATCCGAGTCCGCTCAGGTGAAGACAGGTGTGCAGTATTTGTAACACTTGTGCAGTTATGCTATTTTCATTTTTAATATTTTTTCTCTGAAATAAGTCACTTTGGTTTTCAGAGGCACTGCATAGGTTGTAATTTTTACATTACAGTTGAAAAAGTTATCTTTATTTTTTAACAGCTCAAAAAGCAGCTGTTTTTACAGGAGTGTAGACTTTTATATCCACTTTAAGAGTAAACTCAGAAGGTTTCTGCGCCGTACGTGAGCCCACAGCACCCGTTGTCTTCAGCAACTGTTGATAAAGTGTCTGACTCGGAGACTTGTGTTATCTTTACTCCAAGCTGTCGTCTGCCTTTTGTGAAAAACATACACAGTGCGGAGGACACAAACACATGATTTATCTTCATCTCTTCACAATGCCAAACCTTTAGAGGAACAGATTGTTTATTTTTTACTTTTTGAGAGAGATAAAGCATTATTGTGTGTTCTTTGTTGCACTGAATCTGGATCTAGGATAAAATGTCATGTGTAGAGATAGGTAAGTTTATTTAAATAGCACTTTTACTGTCCATATTGTTTCAAAGCAGCTCCACAGAAAATGCATGTTTTAATGTTTCATATAGAATCTGACCCTCAAACCTTTTTATTTTGAGAACCGCTACTCAAAATCCATAAGTCCTCAAGATGAAACAATCTAAAAAATGCGGTAACGCTTCCTTTTACAGTCCTGTTACCCATGAACTTACTATGCACTTATTATAGTAATTATAATTACTGGGTAATAACTAGGTACTAACCCTGAACCTACCCCTAACCCATGTACTTACCTTATATTAGCCATTACTTTCTAGGTAAGTACACGTAAGTACTGTACTGTAAAAGGAAGCGTTACCAAAAATGCTGCGTTAAAAACATCCCAGTTTAGGTTGTTCTGGTTTGACCCAGCTGGGTTGGTTTAAATGTTTGACCCAACATTCTGGGCTGTTTTCCTCTTCTTTGTTTACAAAATTACAGTACTATACTGCTTAATTAAAACTAACCCAAAATTGGTTGGGAATTAAAGCCACTTTAACCCAAACAGTAACAACACAGGTTACAGTAACAATTATTGATAAAATATATTGGCTGAAACACCCAGAAATGGACAAAAACAGGCAAAAGTGATAGCAACAATGTTCATGAATGGCAAACCAACAGTTATACAGCGCTTAGTTCAACAAAATTTATTTTTTAATAGTGAACATGGTTGAATAAATATGGAGTAACTTATGTTTAAGACTAAATTTTGAACAGTGATTTATATATGTTTTACTTCTGTAATTTTACAAATTAGTACCACTACGGGCAAATCATACGATTTTGAGTGCCAACAATAAACTCTCATACCTTTAATAAACATTGAAAGTCAAGAATAAACTATATAAGCAAATCAACAGAATGTTTACAGTCTTCGTTCTCAAGTGCCATTCTGGCTTTCTCAGGATTAAGAACGCTCCGCACTACAGGCAGATTCAAAGCTCTCTCCTCTCCGCTTCCATCACATAATGAGAAAAGAGTTTGGAGAAGCATTCATGCTCCTGCATGCTCTCTTTCTAACCCAACCCAGCACTGTTGGGTTACTGGTTATAAACAATCACCAACATAAATTGGGTCAAATCAACCCAAAAGTCTCAACCCAGCACTGTTGGGTTACTGGTTATAAACAATTACCAACACAAATTGGGTCAAATCAACCCAACAGTCTCAACCCAGCACTGTTGGGTTACTGGTTATAAACAATTACCAACACAAATTGGGTCAAATCAACCCAACAGTCTCAACCCAGCACTGTTGGGTTACTGGTTATAAACAATTACCAACACAAATTGGGTCAAATCAACCCAACAGTCTCAACCCAGAACTGTTGGGTTACTGGTTATAAACAATTACCAACACAAATTGGGTCAAATCAACCCAACAGTCTCAACCCAGCACTGTTGGGTTACTGGTTATAAACAACACAAATTGGGTCAAATCAACCCAACAGTCTCAACCCAGCACTGTTGGGTTACTGGTTATAAACAATTACCAACACAAACTGGGTCAAATCAACCCAACAGTCTCAACCCAGCACTGTTGGGTTACTGGTTATAAACAATTACCAACACAAACTGGGTCAAATCAACCCAACAGTCTCAACCCAGCACTGTTGGGTTACTGGTTATAAACAATCACCAACACAAATTGGGTCAAATCAACCCAACA
Source organism: Rhinichthys osculus (assembly GCA_029959095.1). NCBI lineage: Eukaryota > Metazoa > Chordata > Actinopteri > Cypriniformes > Leuciscidae > Rhinichthys > Rhinichthys osculus. The sequence continues at coordinate 40,854,799 of JARWKJ010000016.1, read as the reverse complement.
GTCTCAACCCAGCGTTTGGGCTGGGGGAAAAAACAACAGTATTTTAACAGAGTGAATGCTGACCATTCTATGGAATGTAGAAATGCCTGTATTTTAAGGAGTCATTTGCTTTATCCAGTACCCGTCCAGATGCAGTAAAAACTGTAGAGACGCATTACTTGTTTCTGATGGACTCTTCTGGCTGTAACTCTTGACACATGAACTGATCTTGAGGTTTATGTGACTGATGTTCCAGCATTACAGTCTCGCTCTGTTTGATAACTTGAGAACCCTTTGCCTCATGTTACTTTAAAAACTCAAACATATTAACGATCTAACTGTCAGAATAATTTTATTGCTGACGAAAGCAGACAACTAACAATAAATCTTATGCAACTAATCTTTGCAGCTGCATTTGTAATTGTTATTAAGTATTCCAATAACAGTAACTCTTTCATGAACTCTTTCATGACTTGAGTCATGTGATGTTTCCATTATTGCGTATATATTCCCTGTGCTGTTATATTTGTCCGTATAAATGAGGGGTTGCCGTTCCTTCAGGGGGGTCGGTGTGTGTGTGTGTGTGTGTGTGTGTGTGTGGAGGTGGGCTGGTTTCTGCCTGGGAGGTGAGGTTTAGCTGTTGATTACAGACTGTTGGATTGTGTCTGCTGAAATGACTAGAGAAAGCTCGCAGTAATGAAAGGGCTGTTTGTAGACTCACGGCTTCTATATATGGACCCGTGAGTAACCTAGCCATGAATACACAAACAACCGGACCATCTATTGCTCAGATCCTGGCCAAACGCTGGGCTACTGTCTTCAGTTGCTCCATAGAAGTCCAAATGAGTTGAAGTACTTATTCCACGCCATTTCTTTACCTCTTCAGTTTGAAAATAATAGCAAGAAAGATCACATTTTCTGAGATGGAACTATTTATGGAACATTTAGACAACATATAAAAATATAAACAAAAATGTGTATGTGTTTTCGGTTGAGTATCATATTTGATACATCAAACTTTTATGGTTCTTGTAGTATGATATAATGAGAATATGGAGCTCATAGGAAATTGGTGCATGTGCTGATATTTATATGGACAAATCAGTGAGATCTTTATAACACTATAGCAGATACTTTCATAAAAAGCATATACATATCAATATCTGCCAATACTATGTCTTAGTAAGATGATATTTAAATGCTTAGTTTAGCAAAGCTCTGTAGTTTTAAAACATATAATGCAATGCAATACTGTGATGATTGAGAGACGAACAAATAAACCTTCCTCAAAAGCCTGACGATCATATTCGATACTCATGATTTTCTTTAAAATGATGTCTGGATAATCAAGTAAACCTCCAGTAAGTGTTCATCTTGAAATATTACTTACAATATCAGTATTATTCTTACGTTTTCTTGATAAAATCAGTGCAGATTTGACAGTGTAAAGACACAAGCTGAAGGAGGACGTTTGTACAGTTACACCAAAAGACTTTAACTGGATAAAACACTATCAGTCAGAGACAGAAGCACTGCAGGAGATCGAGTGCGACAGGGTTAGCAGCAGAGTTTAGATCATGTTGATCATTTAGAGGCTTTATAGGGTAGGATTTCCTTTATTTGTTTTGTCCTAAATGTGATTTGTGCACATGGTCACTTTATGCTGAAAGAGGCCATGAAGAAGTTTGAAACTCATTTTGTGTTTTAATGTCATGATTCTCCTACAGTCAGTTGTGTCTGAACACATGTGGAACACAGAGCAGATAATGCTGCCTTTGTGTTTGTCGGAGATTCACTTGTCATACTAGCATATTAAGCGTGGTTCTCCATGTGTCCAGAGCAGGGGTGTCCGGTCCAGGACTTAAACACACCTGAACCCTCTCATCAAGGTCTTTCGGCTCACTAGAAACTTGCAGATAGGTGTGTTGGTGCAGGACCTTGTCCCTCCAGAGAATGTGTTTCCGGAGCCCCAAAACCCAGCGGCGTTGAGCAGAGGTCCAGCTTGACACATGGTGATGTTTGGCAAAGCTAGTGATGAACAGCTCTTGATCGGAGATTTGTTTTTTAGAGACGGGAAGTTGTGTTTTAGAGCGAAACAAACTCAGGACAGATGTACTGTGAGACTTCTTGGCTAAATTGTTATTCCTCCACGTTGACGTTATGCTGGACTATAGCAGTATTTCCAGCTCTCTCTAACAGCGCAGAAACGTCATGAGCTGGCTTGTTAGCTTACAGTTCGATGCTGATTGATAAATGTGCAAAAAGGGTAAATTTCCCACTGCAAGCCTGTCATGTTGTGGTTGATTGGGAAGGGTCCCAGGACAGATCCCTGGGGTACTCCAGAACTCATGAATGCAGATCGGGGGACAGGACACTGTCCCTAGTGAAAATAACCTATACCAAAATATATTTAAATTACATTCATTTCATACTAAGTATACGACAAATCCATTAACATATCTACTGACATATCGCTTGAGACTTACTGTCCTTGCACACTGAGTGCGAAATTCGCATCCAAAAT
>JARWKJ010000016.1:40814796-40834796 GCA_029959095.1 Rhinichthys osculus | reverse complement strand
CATTTTTTCAATTTCTGCTTTAAATAAAGTACTTAATTACAGTATTTAAAGTTGGCATGACATGTAAATTGTGCTCATCTCTTCCCTATTGTGTCGTATATCGAGGGAAACGCCTCTGGAGCGGGAGCACATGTGGGCGGGGCTTGATTGTGTCTGTGTGGAGCTGATTGGCTGGTTGTGGTTTGCTATTGGCTGATCTCATGTGAGTGACAGGTTAAAGCCCCGCCCTCGTCATCAGAGAAGAGAAGAGATGCTGCAAGAGGAACTGATTCTGATTCGAGATTATTAACACAATAATGTTGTGCACCAATAAAATCATTTACAATAAACACTGCAATACTCCTTAAAATAAGAATCGGCCATTTTGATTCCATGGTGAGTTAGGCATTTCTTGATAATTTCTCATCTTTCCTCCATATTACTTTCTCATCTTTTTAATTTTATTTTTAATTTTTATATTCTTTTCTTTACTGAACAAGCCCAAGAATTGCTCTCATCTTTTCTCCAGGGTGTTTCAGCGATTCCTCATGCAGTAGTTTCTCTCTGAGAATCTGAAATGTGTGTTTGTTTTCTCTCAGCTGGCATCAATCAGCTCTTGTTCTCTCGCTCACAAACGCTCCTTCACTGAAGCTCTATTTGGATTGGCTGTTCAGAGCTTTTTATCACTACAGCCTGATCTTTAATAGCAGATGCCTCTCTCAAACACTGCTTCATTGTGTGTAGTGCCGAGTGTGTTCAGGCACAATATGATTGACTCTACAGGTGAGGTCTGTGTGTTGTGAACACAAGATTGTGTGTGTGTGTGTGTGTGTGTGAGAGAGAGAGTGTTGAGCGTCTGTGTGAGTCTGTATGTGTTCTCTCACCAGTTGTGGCGTGTCGTGCAGCAGTGTGTGTGTTCCCTTTCGATGGAACTCGCACTGCGTCGGACCGATCCTTTGGGGAACACCCCTCAGCGTAGCACCTCTGAACCTGGTGATTTGGTGTTGCGTCATGATCAGTGTTGTGTGTAACGCGTTACTTTGTATGAGTATTTGTACAGTAATGTAACTACTTTTTCGGGTAAAAAGTAGTGTAACGCGCAACTACTGAAAATTTGGTAACGAAACGTAGTTCCTTTTTCAATTTGGTGCAACGTTACTTTTCCCAGGGACAGATTTGACAGCGATCACCATCTCCGTAGTGAACACCTACAGAGAGAAATGCACATAATGGATTACATAATCAGAGAGTAGCCTATTTCTTTTCTTTTGAATTCTTTTGTTTAAAGACATTTCAAGCTTTCTATATGTAGATATATTTATCATGTCTGTGAGGCATACGCTGAGTTTCGGTTAATTTATGATGAGATGCTCCAATTCACGCGCAACAAGTGACCGCGCCGGCGCCTCCGTCATGATTATATTGTCTGCTATATTTGCTTCTTATTTATTAAATCCAGGCAATTGGTTGATAATTTTTTTTATTAAAATTAAGATGCAATTTATACCAAACGAAATTCACTTTAAAGAAAGGCTTTCTTCAAAACAAAACTTAATGAAGTGGTCAAAATCAGGTCTGACCCACTCCATGTTCCCGATATATATTTTCCTCCCATAGAAAACCATTATAAGAACGCTTAATGCAGATTAGAATGTCCCCTTATTATGTCCAAATAACAAGATACGTTTTTTTTTTTTACCGTGCAGTTCAGGACTTCCATAGAATACAGCCTGAATATAATTACTTCCAGAAATTATTTTTGGGGGTGCTAACGGGGAGCTTTGGTCTTTCTTAGGGGCTTTCTTTCTAGTCCCTCCCTAGCGCCGCCCATGCATATGCCTATCCATTAACGGGCATTTCTTCATAAAATTTTGATAAATGCATTATTCATTTATGCCATTATATATGGCATTATGCATAGTAGAACTTTATGTAGGCCTACACATTTAGGAACAGATATTGGGTTCTGCCCAAAGTCAAGCAACATAAAAGTAACGAGTAACGTAATAAGTTACTTTCCATATGGTGTAACTAAGTAAAGTAACGGATTACTTTTTTAAAGAAGTAACGAGTAACGACTTACACTACTTTTTAAAAGTAACTTCCCCAACACTGGTCTGATGTAACGTGTGGCGGTGTACGTACACAGAAGCAACAAAGGGACGCCGGTACACAACAGAGATAGCTTCTGTGATGAAGCAAGCGCTCTCTGTCGTTGTGTGTCATATTTGGTGTTGTTTGTCAAGCATTCACTATATACAGTATATATCATTTTCCATTGGCGAGCCAAACAGCAGTTTAAGAGGTGTGTGCATCCCTGTCCGAGATATAAAACGGATGGGGACACACACCAAATGCAGCATGCTCAGGCAGCTCTCAAGGGGAGATTTTAATGACAATGGACTGCTGAGGCACTTTCTCAGGATTCCTCTGCCGGTCCTGGTGTTCTCCTTCCTCGTGCGAAAGCTCGCCCACGAGTGGAGAACCCGATGCTTGAGCTTTCTGCTTCTGAGGAAGTGGATGTGCTCAGCATCGAAGGCGGGGATTTTAAAGATTAGCCACTTTATGTCCCCGCATATGAGGAGCTGGTAGAGGTTGTTTCTCGTGCCGTGGACAGACTAGTTCTCTTTTCCCCAACGCTGCGTCATCCCTAAAAACCCCGATGCTGCCCACCAAACCCTGCCGTGATACATCTATTTTGGTGGGCAGGGCTTATATGGCTGCGGGTCAGGCTGGTACTTGAGCGAGCTCTTAACGCATTATAGTCCTTCACGTCTATTGCGATCTCAAAATTCCGGCCAGTTGATAATACCTAGAATATCAAAATCGACTGCTGGCGGTAGATCCTTTTCCGTTTTAGCACCGAAACTTTGGAACAGTCCTAACATTGTCAGGGAAGCAGACAAACTCTGTCAGTTCAAATCTAGACTAAAAACACATCTCTTTGACCTAGCATACACATAACACATTATAAACTTCTATAATTCAATGTTAGACTGCATAGATTAAATCAGCCGGAACCGGGAACAATTCCCATAAATCCTGATGTACTCGTTACATCATATGAAGGATGGCGTCTACGCTAATATTAGTCTCTCTGTTTACCCCGAGGTTTACCCCAGTCCGCCGGATCCAGATCTGATGAAAGACCTGTGCCTAGACACGATGACAACGCAGTCCGTATTGTCACTAGTCTGTCCCCTGTGAAGGCGTCCTTCCCTTCCCTTTACCTCTGTATAGATAAAACGTTGTCAAAATAATTCCAGTTCACATGGCTACGCGAAAGTGATAAATAATTCTGTATTATACATTTTTGAGGCCAGACAATTTGTAAAGAAAGACTACATGCCTGCGCACATACTGTATATATTCAAACGCGCATACCTGTAGACCAAACATGTAATACGCATGTGCACGCCGTCAGCGTTTTCGCAGGTTTTCGCAAAATTTCAAGGCTTGCACCTTGGAACCTATTTCAAGGTTTGCATTCTCGAGCCACCATGCACTGTTTTGTGCAAATGAGCGGCCGGAGCGTGTTAAGGGTTTTCTGTTAGAACGGTGTCGTGTTAGCGGGCCCTAAGTTAATAACTAACGATCTTTGCAGCTGAAGTGAATTAATAAAAACTAACTTTAGCTGGACAATAACTTTATTCTAGAGCTGCTGTAAAGCCAAACAATCTCTGTTACTTTAATTTCCTATTATCACTGTAAAGCTGCCTTGAAACAATCTATATTGTTAAAAGCGCTATATAAATGAAGGTGACTTGACTTGACTAAACTATATAGGTTGGGAGTTCGGCATCAAGATGTCGTCCTTGGCCACATCCGGAGCTTGGGGTTGAAACTCAACACAAACAAGAGTGTGTTGGCACCCGCCCAGAGAACTTCGTTTCTGGGGGTGGTGTGGAACTCGATCACGATACGGGCACGAATGTCTCCTGCAAGTGTGTAGCTCCAAGGAGTGTGGCCAAGGACGACATCTGTGGCAGGACCATCATTCTGGAAATGCTGGCGGTCTTCCAAGCTCTGAGGAGTTTCCTGCTAGACCTCAAGGGTCACCACGTTCTTGTGAGTACAGACAATATGTCGATGGTGTCCTATCTAAATCATCAGGGGGGTCTGAGATCACGCGCCTCTATGCAGACTGGCGCATCAGATCCTCTTGTGGTCCCAGGGGAGACTGTTGTCTCTCAGAGCAACATATGGAATGGAGACTTCACCCCGATTTGGTGGAGTCGATATGCGAGAGGTTCGGCCCCACTGTCCACACACACACACACACGGTCCACTGGTTTTCTCTCACGCGTCCAGCCCCGCTGGGGTTGGATGCCATGGTGCAGGCGTAGCCAAGGCTACATCTGTAGGCATTTCCCCCGATCGCTCCCGGGAGTTCTGGAGAGAGTCCTGTCGCAATGGGGTCAGTCTACTCCTGGTTGCCCCGTTGTGGCCGGCCCGAGTATGGTTCTCAGGCGTAATATCGCTCCTGAATGGCCCTCCGTGGGAGATCCCCATCAGATCCCTCCGTGGGAGACCGCTTCTCGGCTGGTCTTACCCCGTCCACACTCAAGGTGTACGTGGCTGCCATTGCGGCTTTCCACACTCCTCTAACTGATGGGCCTTTGGGAAGACATTAGCCGGTAGTATGGTTCCTCCAAGGGGCTTGGAGGATGAGGCCTGCGACTCGGACCAGAATTCCCACATGAGACCTGGCAGTGGTTCTAGAAAGGCTGGTCGAGGCCCCCTTTGAACCTTTAGAGTCGGCTGAGGCCAAGAACTTTTCTCTATATATCTCCTGAGTGCCCGGAGTTTGCCCCTGCCCCTAATACAGCACGGCCTACGGTTCTGCAGGCTTTTCATCCTCCACCTCACATGACGGCGGAAGATGAGCCCTGTCAGAGCTATCAGTATTTATGTTCAGAGATCCTCTCATTGGCGGAAGTCAGACCAGTTGCTGGTGTGTTTCGGGTCTCCCAAAAAGGGGCTCCCCGCTTCTAAACAGAACATCAGCAACTGGATCGTTCAGGCTATCTCTATGGCCTATCAGGTCAGATGCGCAGCTTGCCTTCACCTTTGGCCGTCAGGACTCACTCAAGTTTGTGATGCGGCTGGATGGGCCACCCCTCATACGTTTATGAGATTTTATAGTCTTCCTTCAATGCCAGGTGCACGAGTGCTCTCGTCCTAAGTGTGCCTGTTTTCCGCCTCACACTAGGACAGACAGGGTTCATTGTGGCATAGTGGGTATTCGTTAACCAAAGTGTCGTTATGACTCAGTGTCTCGTTCTCAGGGAACAAGGGTTACAGTCGCAACCCGAGATGTTTACTTTTTTCCTTTTTCTCTCATTCTGTTTATATTCACTCGTTTAGCTCTTTCAGCAGCCTCATTTTCATTCTCATTACTACTAAATAGTGCTAAGTACTATTAAAATAATGATAATCTAATGGAAGAGATTGATGGGAATTGTGTGTGTGTTTCAGGTTCTAGCACTAGCAGAAGCAGCAGAAGACACCCGGGAGCGTTTAAACCAGGCGTTTGTGCGTTTGAGGAGCGCGACTCACCTGCTCATCCTGTTGCTGTCTCTGTGGCAGAGACTGAACTCAGAGCAGAGCGACATCCTGGAGGCCACACTACTGCCCCTGCTGACCGACACACCACAACTGGTGAGAGAACACACACACACTACTGCCCCTGCTGACCGACACACCACAACTGGTGAGAGAACACACACACACTACTGCCCCTGCTGACCGACACACCAGAACTGGTGAGAGAACACACACACACTACTGCCCCTGCTGACCGACACACCAGAACTGGTGAGAGAACACACACACACTACTGCCACTGCTGACTGACACACCACAACTGTTGAGAGAATACACACACACTACTGCCACTGCTGACCGACACACCACAACTGGTGAGAGAATACACACACACTACTGCCTCTGCTGCACAACACACCACAACTGGTGAGAGAACACACACACACACTAGAGGCCTGCACAGGCTTTAAACTGAAGCCCAAAACCAGCCCGTACCCGAAATCATTTAACCCGACCCGACCATTACGGTTATATTTTAAGCCCGAACCCGAGGTCCGTTTCTCAGAGTAAATCCCTTTTTTTTCTTTTTTTTTCTGTATTTTATGATTATGCAACAATAATTAAACAAATACATATACAAACACAGTTTCACCAAGGCACCAAGGCCCCTCATCAGTCAGCACACAAGAAAAAAAAAGACTTACCAATTATGAAACTTTGCTGTGGTTGAACAGGTGTAGCCTAACAGTCACCAATTCCTTTGGAATTCAAACATTTAACTTCAAAACAAATGAATGGCGGGGAGCTCTCTCGGCTGCAGCATCCCATTGTACTTTATCTGGCTGGCCCTTCATGGTCAGCTCTGTAAGGCGGCAAGCCAGAGAAGAGAATCTCGGAATAAAACATCTATAATACCCGGCTAACCCCAGAAAGGCACGTACCTGTTTCATTGTTGAGGGCTGGGGATTCTCCCTGATGGCATTTTAGTTTTCCCTTTTGCGGTTCAATAATTCCCCTTCCAATGCGATAACCCAGGTATCGTGCCTGCGAAAGCCCCAGATTATATTTTTGAGGGTTAGCCGTTAGTCCAGCCCGACGTAGCGCAGTCAGCACCTCCCTCAGTCGAAGTAAAAGTTACTCCCAGCTCTCAGAGTGGTAGGCGGCTGCATAGCCCTGGTGTCGTCGAAGCACTCGGTCCATCAGCCTTTGGAAGGTCGCTGGTGCCCCATGCAGGCCGAAAGCTAAGACCCGGGAATGCCAGTGCCCTGACGGAGTATTGAAGGCGGTCTTCTCTTTTGCCGAAGTGGAGAGGGTTACTTGCCAGTAACCTTTTGTCAAGTTCAGTGTGGAGATATACCGGGCCCTACAAAGGCGTTCAATGAGTTCATACACCCGGGGCATGGGGTAGCTGTCAAACTCCGACACTTCATTAAGCTTACGAAAGTCATTGCAGAAGCAGAGAGTGTCGTCAGGCTGGGGGACTAGCACAACCCGGCTGGACCACGGGCTGGAGGAACATTGACTCATTGACGGGCATTGACTCCTAAGCGGAGCATTTTTTCCCACTTCCTCAATGGCTTGCCGCCGATATTGGAAATTGGTAGGGCCGCTTCTGAACTGTGACACCATGGGGGGTCCGGATGTCATGTGACAGGACGGAAGTGCGTCCTGGACAGTTGGAGAATACATCATGGAAGCTTCGGATAAGGGCTTCCAGTTCTTTCTTTTGGTGTGGGTCGAGCTGTGGATTCAGGTCTACCACAGGATCAACTTTGTTTGCCGTCTAGGCCACCGCAGGCTGTTCTGGAACCCAGCGCTTTAACAGGTTGACGTAGTAGATCTGCTCACCCCTTCGTCTCCCAGGCTGATGCAGCCTATAATTTACAGGTCCGACTCTCTCAATGACGGTGTACGGTCCCTGTCAGGAAGCCAGGAATTTACAGGCCTCTTTGGGTACTAAGACTAGGCCCTGGTTGCCAGGAAGGAACTCCAGAGGCTGCGCTGGCCAACCGTAGAGTCGCTGCCGGGCACGTTGTGATTCAATAAAGGGGTCCTTGACGAGAGCCATTATCCGTTCAAATCTTTCTCTCAACTCTCGAACATGCTCAACCACCGTACTGTGGGGGGAAGGTTGATGCTCCCAGGCCTCCTTGGCAATGTCTAGCAACCCGCGGGGTTGACGTCCAAACAGCAACTCAAATGGGGTAAAGCTCCTCAAAGAGGGACGGACTCAGGATAGCGGGTGGCATAATCCACCAGGACCAGAATGTGTTAGTGGCCCCATGCAGACTTTGGCAGCGACCACACGATGTCCATCCCGATGCGTGAAAACGGCACCTCTATAACCGGTAGCGGAATCAGGGGGAGGGTCTCTGAGGAGCATTTCGTTGGCATACTGCACAGGCCTGGCAGTACCGCCGCACTTCAGAATTCATCCCTGGCCAGTGGAAGTGATCTCTTATCCGCTGCAATGTGTTCTCTGCGGCGAGGTGGCCAGTAAGCGGATGGGAGTGTGCCAGGTGACGGACCATCTCCGTTTTGCTCTTTGGTAGTACGAGCAGTTCCTTTAGTTCCCCCCGCCTTTCTGCTACACAGTATAATAAGTAATTATATACAATGAGGTGTGGAGAGGGGTGTGGGGGTGGCTGGTGTTTGGTGCCATTGACTACCCTGACTTGTAACCAGCAGTGTTTCAAGCAATCGTCCTCTCAATGTTCTCTTCCTAGGGACCCGCTCCCTGTGATCTGCTGGAAAAGATCAGAGAAAACTTCAAGATTAGGGTGAGAAGATTCGCCCGCTCTCTCACTCTCTGATGCAAGGTAAGCCCGGCGAGCTCTCGGTTTCCGGAGTCAGCCTAACACCCCCCCCCCACACACACACACACACCTGTCGCACAGGGTTTTTCGGGACATCGTAGAAGTTGCTCCAATCCTGGCCAATCTACTGCGGTCTATCCAAAGTGACCTTCTCTACGATCTCAGTCACGGTGACATAATCTGTCAACAACCATAGCTTAATGAGTCGGGTCAGTTGGGCCGCTTGCATGCGGATGGGTATCCGCGCATCATACACCCAATCATTGACCTTCTAAGCAGCACAGAAAGGGGAGAGTCCTACCTGAGCCAGGATATCTTTCTTCAGAAAATCCTAGTCATCCAGGTAGGTTGGTGGTAGGGAGAAATAAACTTGTCGGGGTTCCCTGGTTAGAAGGGGTGTTATCTTCTGGATCCATTCCGACTTTTCCCAGCCCCCTTTCCTTGCGACCACCTCAAATGTGTGTAAAAAAGCTTCCGGGTCATCCTGCTCATCCTGGTGTAGTCTGAACGAAGATGCACCAGTTCCTCGGCCACCTGATTTTGTCCCACTACAAGCCGTTCTGATAACTGTTGTTGCTGTATCGACACTGTATAGCCAGTGATATCTCGTCACTATATACTGTGTTTATATATAGGCTATATAAATATAGCCTATATAGTTTTTATTAGTTACAAACCCGAATCGACCCGAATCGACCCGAATCAGAGGCTATTCATTAAACATTTTTAATGTTTATTAAGTTTTTCTGAGTTTTTCGGGACCCGTCAGACTCGGGTCGGTAGCAGACCACTACCACACTCTTGTTATACTCCAAATCTTTTGGATTCTTACATTAGCTCTGTATCTGAAATGCCGGTTGATTGCTGAAAATCTTCCCATCCACCACAGCTCTCAAACTGAACTCATATTCAAACTATAAATGCTTCCGCTCAATGAAACGGAGCCATGTATGAGAGCCATACAAGTTTGGTACAACATAATGACATAATATAATTTTTTAAATGGGCTATTGCTTTAAATATGAGTCTTTTAATTTACTTAATCAAATCCCTGAAGTCTGATTGTTGATTTTCCAGTGTGATGATCCTCAACCTCTTTATAAAACTGCCTGAGTTTAAGAGAAAGGGAGCTAAATAAAGAAACAGACATTTTGTTGTAAAATGAATAGGATAGATTTAGAGAGAATAGAGAAACCAAGGGAAAGCCACACACACACTCCTGTCTCCCTGTTGGAACCCTGGCCCCTCCTTACAGCTTACACACTCTCACACTTTCACCTACACACACACACACACACACACACACACACACACACACTCCTGTCTCCTGCTGGAGCCCCGACCCCTTCCTCACAGCTTATTTCTGTAAAGCCTAAAGTGTCCGTCTCAGCCAGTATAATTCCTGCAGTGCTTTATCAGTTCCAGCGGCTCCAGTGATGATGTTCTTCTGATACGGTGGAAACAGACTCCAGTGTCGTTGTGTTCTTTCGGATGTCAGTTCTCACATGTCCAGGCTTGTCTTGTCACTCATTGCTTTAGGAAAACTTTTGTTTCAAATGTCTCAAAAGCAGCTCATTACACTCACGATGCACTATGTACTCTGCTGTCTAGTGTATGAACTTTATAAGGTTTTGTCATATTAATAGACCATCTTCTTCCTCTTCATAAGGAAAGCTGCGACATTTGAGTGCATGAAGAGCTTCCAATCATGAGGCTTTGTCAGAAGAAATGTGCTATTACTATTTGTGTTTAAATTTGTTTCATCTGATGGGCAGAAAATTTAATGAAATTAAATTTGAATTAAGTAGCAACTTGAGCCATATCTATAGATAAGCTCTTTTAGTGAACTATATTAGTGAAACCTCTTATATACTGATATGAACGAACTAGTGTGACGTCATTTCTATCAAAATCAGACCAAAACAAAATTCGTTTGGAGTTTGTTTCAGGAGTTCGAAACAGCTTATCAAAGTGACCTTTCCAGAAACACCTCTGAACTCCCATTGGTCTGTGGTGATGATGTAATAGGTGGGTGTGGCTCTGAGGCTCCGCCTTCTCTGAGGTGTGTTTCTCTCTGAGGAAATTCCCTTGCGGTAATTTTGACTGGAAATAAGTGTTACAATGTGGTCAGCATGCACAAAAACAAGGACATTTTCAGTAACCAATTGCGCATGCACTCAGCGCCCAGCAGTGTTGCGGCAACGGACTGTCTTAGAGAGAGTCATTAAACCGTTCATTCAACGAACACGATCAAAAACGCTGAGTCGTTAAGAGATAGATGTAATGAAACAAGGTGTTCATTATTTTTAACTTTGAGCTCCACTTTTCAAGGCTCAGCTGACCAGCAATGCTTCGCATGGGTAACGCTGAAGCTGATGCTTCACTTAAAGGGATAGTTCACCCAAAAATGTAAACCGTCAGTAATGACTCTCCCTCATGTTATTCAACCCCGTAAGACTTTCGTTCATCTTCGGAACACAAATTAAGATATTTGTGATGAAATCTGAGAGCTGGATCACTCCTCCATAGGCTACTAAGGGATTGAAACCTGCCGACCCAGAAAAGTTATTAAAGACATCTTTAAAATAGTCCGAGTGACTACAGTGGCTCAACCTTAAGATTATCAAGCGACGAGAATACTTTCTGTGAGAAAACAAAACAAAAATAACGACTTTATTCAACAATCTCTTCTCTTCCATGTCATTCTCCTCTGCTGTTGACGTAGTGTAACAGCGTAGCGCTTCTGGGTTCTACGTCAGAACGCAGGCTCACTATTGGCCGACGCTGGTCATGTGTGTGATGCTGGCCAATAGTTGCAAACGTATTTCAAACAACAAAGATCTCCCCCATGAGTATATCGGGCCTTTAAGATGAACAAACAATGATGCATACTTTACTTTTTTTTATCGTAGTTAATGTTAATTACAACATTTCTTAATGCATTATTAAAATTAAAAGTTTCATCTGTTAATGTTATTTAATGGATCTGAGCAGTTATGTTTTTTTAACCTTAACAAATATTAATAAATACTGTAAAAAAGTATTGCTCAATGTTAATGTTTGTTAATTAACATTAACTAATGGAACCTTAATGTAAAGTGTTACCCAACAACCACATAACCCATCCCATAACACCTTAGCAACCACATAACCCATTGCATAACACCTTAGCAACCACATAACCCATTGCATAACACCTTAGCAACCACATAACCCATCCCATAACACCTTAGCAACCACATAACCCATCCCATAACACCTTAGCAACCACATAACCCATTGCATAACACCTTAGCAACCACATAACCCATCCCATAACACCTTAGCAACCACATCTCATAACACCTTAGCAACCACATAACCTATCCCATAACACCTTAGCAACCACATAACCTATCCCATAACACCTTAGCAACCACAACACCCCAACATCACAGTGCAGTGTTTGCACTCTTGAGGAAATGTAATAATCTAGTTTTTGACTGCTGGATCCTCAGCCAAACAATCACACAGAAATATGTGTTGCCTAGGACTGTGAACAACACTGAGATCTCTGAACCCTCTATAGAGAGAGTGTGATTCAGTGTGCCAAACACACACACACACACACACAGTCATGTCATGTATCTTTTATTAATCCGGCTGGTGTAATCCGCTAATTTCCTCCCTTGGAGACTGGAATCTGATTTATCAGTGTCTTCCTCTGAATGGCCCCTGTCTCCTGCAGTGAACCGAGGGCTGGTCCCTGTCATCAGCGTAACGAGGCTCATTACCTGCCATTAGATCTCATTAAGAGCCTGTGTGGAGACAGTCGAGACACATTCACCTTTCTGTCAACACTGACCATCTCTGAGTCTCTGAGTCTTTATCTGCCCGACGACACACGGGTGGAGGAGCTGCAGGCCAGACTTACAGACGCTCACACACACACACACACACACACACACACACTAACCCGACCCCTAAACCTACCCATCACACACAACGGTTTTTTACATTTTCATAAAAAAAAAATTATAAGCTTGTTTCCTCAGTTTCGGCCACAGAGACACGAGTCCCCATGAGTGTGTGTGCGTTCAGGTTTAAGTCCCCCTCGGGATAGAAAAACATGTACACACACATCTCTGTTCACAGGGAGTAACTTTCCATTCATGAGGCGTGTGGCAAACCCTACTTCACAACCTATGCAAAAAACATGTACTCACTTAAAATTCCACTTAAAAGTTGATGTCTTGTTTGCATGTAGATGAGCTTTAGATGTGGCGAGAGCAGTGCTGGAGTGTGTGTGGCTCAGGGGAAACACCAGCGGAAGGCAAACAAAGGATGAGAAAGTATTACAAATAAATAAGACAGTAGGCTAAGGTAAATATAAAGGGGAAAAAATGAATTAAAAAATGTTTTGTTCCTTTGTAATCTAGAAGTTAGTTAGTGAGGCAAAAATATAAGTGTTAAAATCATAAACTTCACACTTCAGGATTGAATCCTCATTTTTAACCCCATTTTGTCCAGCAGTTTCTCCAGTAAGAAATTAAGTTTTCTCCAGCATTACCTTGTTGATTCAGTTTCAACTGATGAATTATTTTATTTAAACTGATGAATTATCTTTTATAAATCGTGATGTTTGTCAGGCTCACGCTGCTCCATGTGTGTGTGTGTGTGTGTTCCTCAGGGCTGGGAGGAGAGTGTGGACGCAGCCGTGTCTCACCTCTTGAAGACGTGTCTGTCCCGCAGTGCTAAAGACCAGGCCCTCAGCCTGAGCACCGGCCCGCTCACGCTCCCGAAGGACACGGCCCGACTGAAGAAGCACATCACGCTGCTGTGCGACCGGCTGGGCAAGGGTGGCCGTCTCTCGCTCTCCTCAGAGGCCAACGCTCCTGCAGCACTCATGATGCCAGGTCAGACACACACACACACACACACACACACACTCATGATGCCAGGTCAGACACACACACACACACACACACTCACACTCACACTCATGATGCCAGGTCAGACAGACACACACACACACACTCATGATGCCAGGTCAGACACACACACACACACACACACACACACTCACACTCATGATGCCAGGTCAGACAGACACACACACACACACTCATGATGCCAGGTCAGACACGCACGCACACACACACACACACACACACACACACACACACACACACACACACACTCATGATGCCAGGTCAGACACACACGCGCGCACACACACACACACACACACACACTCATGATGCCAGGTCAGACACACACACACACACACACACACACGACTCTAGATGGGCTTATTGCTCTATATGGATCAGAGGAGCTGCTCCGCTGGGTCCTAAAGTCAGTTTCTCTTCAGTGTGCATTCAAATACACATGTAGACATTATAAAATAATGTTTTGGCAAAGTTTTAGCATTTTTGGTTTGAATTTTGAGCATTTTTAGGTTTATCTATGTGTACTGAAGCATTCCTCGCATTCCACTCATTCCTAAGGGGGTCAGATTGACCCGAGAGGGAAGGGTTTGTTACTTTTTTAAATTCCTTGAATCCATTCAATTTTTTGTGTGTATTCGTGGTTCAAGTGCGACAAAAAAGTCCTATGGTCTTGGAACCCCTGTGATGAACACTCAATTTTTTACAAAATGACCCAAGGGGAAGATGAGAGTTAAAAAGAGTGAAGGAATCATGTGGAGCCCAGTATAGAGCCTTGGGGTTCTCCACAGAGGATCCATGCTGGGAGACAGCAGGAGTTCCCACACTGAAACAGTCCCAATTCAGAGGCTAAACTCTTCAAAGTCCACGAAGGCCGAAGCGAGCGTTGTTAAATGGGACGTTCCACAGATGGTGACGGATGCCAACATTTATGCTGGACTTTTTTGAAAGTGATATTCAACTGTCTGACAACAAAACCAGATTCACAGCCTGTTTTAATATGTTCAGCTTGGTCCATTTATGTACATAATAAAGAGAATAAACTATTGATGAAATCACATATTGGTAAGATATAAGTCAACATTTGAACAGCTTAGATATTTGAGTAAGTTTTAACCCAATACTTACATTTAAAAGTGTAATCCGTAATTGGACTTTTCAGCCTGGGAAAAGCCTTCTGGGACACACACACACACACACACACACTTAAACACACTCAACTAACCTCCCCACGCCAGACACACACACACTACACACTTACTGTATACACTTATAAACACTTAAAACAGACTTACCATAGTGAATCAGGGTAAGACAAAAACACGTTTCAGAAGAAGGACTGATGTATTGACTAATTATTTAAATTTTCATAGTGTATATTTAACTTACTGATATCTACACTAACCATACTTCTTCAGTTAATTATTCACAATACATTAAGAGGATTCATTTTTTTTCCAACAAGTTTTCTGAAATGATATGTTTAAATATGAAATCAATAAACCAATTAAAAATGCTCTAATTTGCGTACATGTCCAGAACAGGAATATGAACATTGAATGAATAAGGTTCTAAAAATCTCGTTTGATTTTGTTGCCATATTAGACTTAGAGGTTTTTACAGAGGATTTTGGATTTCTCTTTTTATCACTGCATAAATCAGAAAATCCTATCAACAAACAAGATTTATTTTACTCAAGCAAGCAAGCAACCACCTAGCAACGACCCAGAATGCCTTTGAAACTGCACAGCAACACAACATGCTTAAACCCCCTAATAACTGCTTAAATCACACTGCAGTTCCCATGCGAGTTTTGCATACATATCCTGAAGAAAATCTAGTTTTTGGAAATAAACTACACCTTCTCATGTTACACTAATGCTATTGTAGTGACAGGATCGAGCGAATCGAGCTTTAATCTTCAGAGGACACATAAAACGCCCCAGATCCCTGAGGAATGTGTGAATGATTAACTGGATGAGCCTGTTATCAGACGCCTGTCCTCCCGGTGTCTCGGACCCTGTGTGTGTGTAGATATGATCCTCTGGTCAGCTGCCAGTCGTGTGGAGGAGAATGAGTGAGTAATCTCAGGGAATCTGCTGAAATGGCTTTTGTCTGATGTAGTGCGTCTGCAGGAGGTGTTGCTCCGTTCCTTCAAGTTTAAAGTCAAACTCCTGACACTCTCTCTCACACACACACTTGTGTTTTATCCGTCTGATTTGTGTGTTCCTGTCTGCCGAGTCCTGCTCTCCCTTTCCCGACCTTGAGTTAAAGGTATGACATCACAGGGAAGGATCGCCACACTCCCTGAGCACCTGCCATATTTATCCTGTTTTTCTTTCTGTTTTCTGTCTTTAAGATCTCCTTGTGAATGATCCACTGGAGGTCACGGTTCGTTCAGGGAAGAGTCAGTGTTGGGCTCACTTGTTAAAGTCAAGCCATATTCACAGATTTGTTTAAAATGAGTTTCTTCCTCAAAAATTTTTAATGATAAATCAAACGACCATTTGATTAAGTATAAACTGAAACGAAAATAAAAATGAAATACAAATTAAATGAAAAGTGACAACTCCATAAAAATGCTGGACTGATAATAAAAACATCAAATATAAATTGTATATTTTGAAATAGCGAACACAAATTTTATTTCATTGTATTTTTTGTTAAACTTTATGCTTCCCCAAATTAGGAATTGCATTAAAAGGTTTGGTTCATCATTTATGTAGCCGTTTTGAGAATTTATTATTTAAAGAAGATTTCTCATTTGAGCAGGCGTTTTAAAAAATTTACTTAATATTATGTTATCTTTAGAGCAATTTAATTTGTTAGGAAAAAACTAAATTCTATACAGTTGGGCAGTAATTTACATAATTTGACTCATAAAGTGAATGCATATATAAGGAAAATTACAATGGGCCCAAAATAGAGCCTTGTGGTACTCCACAGCTGATGCATGTAGATGATGAGGAGGATTTACCAATCCTGGCAGGCATAGTTCAATATTTAACTTAGAATAATAATAAAATATACTTTGGTTGATGTTTATGCCTTAAATTATTAATATTAAAATGAATTGGAGTTCCCAATCATTACAATTTGCCTATGCCAATATATGAAGCCATTTAAATACGAGTTTTATTCAGCTTATCTGAAACGCTTATCTAATCACGGCAATCCTATTGGCCGGCGACAGCCTATGACGTCACTACTAGTGCGACCCGGAAGTATATAAGGGGTGCCTAGAGAACATGTCAACAACTTATTCGTCTTCAGGGACTGTCTTGTTTGAACGCTTCAACTTCAAACTTCAAAAAGGTAATTATGGCTTGTGAAAACGCTTCAGGAAGTGTGTGCATCTGTGCACAACTTGTGCGTTTATTGTTTGGGCTCCACGATCAGTTCCTGAGGGATCTGCTTGTGCCAACTATGAGGTTTCCCTTGATAAAACTCTACTCTCGCCTGCACTCTTGCTGAGGGAAGGGGGACAGACATCTGTACCAGGCGGTTCAGGTCCCGCTCGTGCTGAGTTTGAGAGAGTTGTTTATCTCTCACGCTCCTCTGAGACTTGCGAGAGTGAGCTGTAGGATCCCCTTGTTAGGGTCATTATTCGGAGTACTTTGCTACCCATAGCTCGTATGATATCACCCTTTACCAGGCTCAGGTAAAGACAGATTAGTTACTCCCTCCCACTTGGGATGGTTGAGTATGCTCCCTTAGAGCCGAAGCACTGCCCGGGCTGACGCCCATGACATGCGAAGCTGTAGACCTTACAGTAGGCCTCCTCGATAGTCCGGTAGCGTAAGACTGTACTCCCCTTGCTTTAAAGGGCCAATAGCACTTCTGCTAGGTACACTACCTGTTCGCAATGTAAACCTTAGAGCTGGATGCACTCCCCTAATTAGGGTCCCTTTCAGAGTGCCCAGCCTCCACAGGGCCCTGAAGCACTGTGTGGATCCAGGATTGAGTAGAGTTACTCCTCTACTCTCTTTAAGAACATTAAGTTCTACTCTCCAGGATGCCCGTCTCTATGATCCGGCCTGTGAGTGATTACTGACACTATCTGGAGTCCTCCCTATCGGATGCCTCCACAAGTGAGGCAAATAATGTTATACTCTGTTTAGGAAACAGACGGGTTGTTGGCAAGACTAGGTCAGTAAATTAGACCAGGTCAGCCTCCCTGGTGGCATGTGGGGTTGACTTTAGTCCCCCTCAGAAAGTGACTGGACTCCTTTGGACACCCTGGCCATATTCCCTTAAAGGAACCCCTTCCACAGAAGCTGTTGGTTTCAAGCCTTTGATTCGGCCTTGGTAGGCCTTCACTGTATCGGAGGCTTCTTTGAGGCTTATTGCTTGGGCAGTGGCCGTAGGGAATACAGTCACAGTCAGCCTGTATGTGACCCGTTGGTGGAGTGTTTTGGCTTTTCAGTGAAACTGACGTTTTTTTGTCACAGCCATAATTTGGCATGCACTCCCCTCAGCATGCTGGGATTGTATATCGTTCCCCAAAGCGTCATCAATGCAGTGCGAGTTCCCTTTCCAAAGTCTAGGTCCTGAGAACAGGGAACAAGACACTTCGGGGATGCCTGCTGAACAGTCTCTTCAGACGATAAGTTGTTAACATGTTCTCTCGGCGCCCCTTATATACTTTCGGGTCGCACTAGTAGTGACGTCATAGGCTGTCGCCGGCCAATAGGATTGCCGTGATTAGATAAGGGTTTCAAACAGCGGTTCACGCGGAGGCGTTCCTCATAGCGTCATCGATGCAGTGTCTCCTTCCCTGTTCTCAGGGAACAGAGGCTACAGTCGTAACCTAGATGTTTTTCTGCTAGAGCCGTGACCAGCGGTTAATGTGGAAACATAGAAGAAACAACAACTTAGTTGTTGATAGGAGGCTGAAACTCATGGTGCAGAACTGCTGAGTGGTGTGGAGCATAGCGTATTACCATGGTCTTACCTGCTTTCAACACTCACTACAACTTCCTGACTACTTCTGGAAGCAATGTCATCACAAGACTAATAGAGTGTATGCGCGTCACGTCACCGTCGGCCTGTGGTTACACACACTGAGTGGCAGAAACACTGAGCGGCAGCACTGGTTGCTGTGAAAAACACAAAACACATCTAAACTGGGAAAGAGCTTTGAGATTGACTGAACAACTAGATTTGACAAGAAATCTGAGGTATTTTACACACTGCCGAAAACTACAGAACAGAGAAACAAATGAATCGCTGCAATTCATAGAAACATCTGGATCCAGGCAGCGAACGGTGGATTCACAGTTATTATTCTGTGTCAATATGCTGAATTATGGGGTAAAATCATACCCTATATATTGTATTGTTATATATTGTATTTACAACTCATCAATCAAATATTTACCATCATATATTCTGTATAATTGGACGTTTTTAAATAAACTCTGACAAAAGCGATATGTTTTAAGGCTGGACGATATGATGATATATAAAACATTGGTATAAGTGATCATCCGGATTTAGACTTATATTGTATTTATAAAGCCTTCACAGGCAAATTTGCTTTATGTATTTCCCCGGCGTGGAGATCAGGCTCATATAAATGTGAGGAAACATGATTCTGCTGCATCTCAGTATCATGGTCACTGGACCTTTGGTGAGTTGTAAGGATCACTATATCGAGTCCAACCTTTAGTTTAAACTGATATTTGTTTGTTTTACTGTTGTTTTCTCAGTTTCTTCTATTAAACCGTAGCTCTTCTGCCACTCAGTCCGGCGGAGGGAGTGTGTTCCCGCGGGGAACTCAATGCATGACCTCTATTAACCTCTAGCTGTCTTTAAACCTTGCCCTAAACAGGACTCCATTCTCAAATCTGAACCCCAGTGATAGTGAAATCAGTCACTCTCCGTTGAGCTGATGGTGTAGTGAAGTGTCGAGCAGACACACCTGTGTTATAAGAGCCCGTTTCTGGTCTGAAATATCACTCCTACATGAACAGCCTGGGTAAATATTAGAGCAGGATTATGATAATCTTTCCTGAGGAAAGTCAGCAGTGTCACGAGATTTGTCTATTTGGGGTATGTGGTGTGAAAAGAGGATTGTGGGTAAGGGACTGGACAGAAAGACCCTTCAAAGCTCTTAATTCTGGCTGATCCTCAGCGCGCGCACACACACACACACACACACACACACACACTGGGCATCAGATCCGTCTGATGGAGTCCAGCAGGTGCGCTACAATCTGATGATCAGTTTCTGGATGTTTATAACCGCTGTTGTGTTCAGTACCTGTGTGTCAACAGTGTTCTCTATCAAGAGCAAAGGAAAGCTCGCACTGCTCACTGTGTAGAGCGCAACCCCGTAAACTCACATGAAATGATGTCAGAATTTTTTTTATTTTAAATGGAACAATTTATTGAAACTTTAGACAAAATATTAAACAAAAACATAAAAAAAAAACAGTTTAATGCTTTGCATCATATTTGATACATCAGGCTTTTATGTCTCATATAGTCTGAGATAGTAAGAATTTGGAGGAAAAAAACACCTCAGATTTAATTCAGAGGCCCAAACTGAGCAAACAACTGCTGATATTTATAGACACAAATTAAGATGCTTGTAATATAAATCAATGAGATCTTTATAACACTATAGCAGATACTTTAATAAAATACATACATATCAATATCTGCCAATAGTAAGATGACAATGCAATACAATGATGATTGACAGATGAACAAATGAACCTTCCTC
>JARWKJ010000016.1:40779796-40809796 GCA_029959095.1 Rhinichthys osculus | reverse complement strand
AATGAATCTGCTATGTCATGTTTATGACATATTTATGACAGGTTGTGATGTCTTAGTAATGTCAAGTTGTCATAACAAAGACATGTCAAACAATGTCATATTTGCATTCAAAATGTCATAATTGAGCGAATGACACTTAATGACAGTTGTCATAAACATGCATAAACCCTCCTTCATATTCATGTCATGTGTCATGTTGTGGTGACCCACAAATAAGAGACATTCACTAAGGAACTATACCTTTAAGGGAAGGAGAAATAGAGTTCCGGTTAACGTTGTGTTGTGTCGATCTCACTGCTGTACAGCTCTGATATATTCAAGTGGAGAGTAAAGCTGACTGGACGCATCTACGTCTCTTGTTGATGTGCACTCCACATTGATGACCCCGACGCGAGTTGGATAAGATTGACTTATGTCACACAACGACGCTGCCGAAAATGCTGCTGCTGTGGTGCCGGACACTGTTAGCGGCGCGGCTAATGTCCGCGCTATCTATGCAGCCACCATTAAGTTACTTTTGGCAGCACAATCCACGGCCGTGGTTTCAACACATCGAGGCACAGTTCCAGCTGAGAGGAATAACACAGGAAGTTACAAAATATTTCCACGTAGTAGCGGCCTTAGATGCCTCGACAACGGCCAGGGCTATGGCGCTGTTGGAGGCTCCTCCGGCTGACGGCAAATACGACGCGCTCAAAACATTCCTGTTGAACCTCTTTAAACTGTCGGAGCTGGAGAAGGCCGATCGCCCGCTGTCCCTGAACGGCCTTGGAGACAGTAAGCCGTCAGAGTTAATGGAGAGGATGCTAGCGGTGCTGGGCGCGGCGGATCCTGCGTTCCTTTTCGCCGATATATTCCTGCGGCAGCTTCCAGTGCCCGTGCGCACCGCATTGGCCAGCTCCCCCCTTCCTTCCTCCAGAGACTACCGAGCGCTGGCTGTGGAGGCAGACAGGATTTTCCTGGCCAACCGGCAACAGTTTGTCAACGCACTGCTGCCCCCCCTGCGCATGACTGCCCCGCCTCCACTCGCTGGGGACGACCTGGACACCGCAGCTGCTGTTACACCCGCCGGCAGAGTGAGGACAGGTGGTGTTATTACCATTCAAGGTTTGGGGCCAAGGCCAAACAGTGTCGCCAGCCTTGCAGGTTTGGAGCCCAAGGAAAAGCCAGGCCCGGCGCTCATTAGCAGCTATTGGGCGCTGGCCATGACTGCAAGCTGTTATTCATCATTGACACCTTGTCCGGCCGGCGGCTGCTGGTCGATTCGGGGGCTCAGCGCAGCATCCTGCCGGCGAAGCTGGTGGACACCATGGCTGGTGGGCATAGGCCCCCGATGGATGCCGCCAACGGCACACCCATTCGTACCTGTGGCACAAGGTATGTGGAAGTGTGTTTTGGCGGGCGGCGTTTCGGCTGGGATTTCGTCATGGCCGCCGTGTCTACGTCACTCCTAGGGGCGGATTTCCTCTGCGCTTACAGACTGTTGGTGGACGTTACAAACCGCCGCTTGATCGACGCCCTCTCTTTTGCTTCGTACCCCTGTATGCTGGGGGGGGTTGGGGGCGCTTTGTCTGTCGAACACTCTGGCCACCGGGGACCTGTATCAACGCCTACTCGCTGAGTTCCCTGACATCACAACGCCCACGTTTTCATCGGCGGTGGCTAAGCATGGCGTGGAGCACTACATCACCACGGTGGGCCCCCCAGTCTATGCACGAGCTCGGCGCCTCGACTCTGCCAAGGTCGCGATCGCAAGGGAGGAGTTCGCCACCATGGAGCACCTCGGCATCGTGCGCCGCTCCAACAGCCCGTGGGCTTCCCCCCTACACATGGTGACAAAGGCTGATGGCAGTTGGCATCCCTATGGTGATTTCCGTCGCCTGAACAACGCCACCACCCCCGACCAGTACCCTGTGCCGCACATACAGGACTTCACCTGAATTTCTACAACCGTTTCCTCCCCCATGCGGCCCAGCTCATGCGACCATTGTATGATGCCTTGCGAGGTGGGCGGCCGGCGGACGTGTTGGATTGGTCCCCAGAGATGACGGGTGCTTTTGATGCTCCCAAAACTGCGCTGGCCAACGCTGCTCTGCTAGCGCACCCGTCTCCGACCGTTCCAGTGGCTCTGACTACAGACGCCTCGGACTACGCCGTGGGGGCTGTGTGTGAGCAGTGGGTGAGCGGAGCCTGGCAGCCGCTGGCCTTTTTCAGCAGAAAGCTCTGGGACAACGAGAGGAAATACAGCGCCTTCGACAGGGAGCTCCTGGGTCTTTTCCTCGCCACTCGTCATTTCCGTTTCCTGTTGGAGGGCCGGCGGTTCACGTCTTCTGTTGACCACACGCCGCTGACGTTTGCCATGGCCAAGTCTTCGGAGCCATGGTCTGGTCGCCAGCAGCGTCAGTATATCCGAGTATACCACTGACATTCAGCAGGTGGCCGGCAAGGACAACTTCGTCGCCGACTGCCTCTCCTGGGTGGTCACTGGTTCCGTCCACTTGGGCCTTGACTATGCAGCTATGGCTGAGAATCAGACCGTGGACTCTGAGGTGCAAGCCTACAGGACGGCTCCCACGGCGCTGCTCATGGAGGATGTGGTGTTTGACACGGCCATCGCTACACTCCTCGGCGATGTCTCTACTGGCCAACCGCGCCCCATGGTACCTGCTGGCTGGAGGCGTAAGGTGTTTGATGCTATACACGGCCTTTCCCACCTGGGGGTGAAGGCCTCGACCAAGCTGCTAGGAGCAAAGTTCGTCTGGCCGGGCCTGCGGAGGGATGTCAGGGCCTGGGCTGCTGCCTGTGTGGCGTGCCAGCGCGCAAAGGTGACTCGTCATACCAAGGCCCCTTTGGCACCCTTCAAAGTGCCAGAGAGGCGTTTTGATCATGTGAATGTGGACCTAGTGGGCCCATTTCCCCCCTCCCGTGGTTACACCTACCTCCTCACTATGGTGGTCAGGACCACCAGGTGGCCAGAAGTGGTGCCCCTGGCCTCCACTACATCAGCTGAGGTGGCACGGGCGTTCATTATGGCTTGGGTGGCCCGTTTCGGTACACCATCCGACCTCTTCTCGGACCAGGGTCCGCAGTTTACATTGGAGCTTTGGACTGCGGTCTCCGAGGTCCTGGGGGTGAAGGTCCACCGTACCACAGCCTATAACCCACAGAGCAACGGACTTTGCGAGCGGTTTCATCGGGACATGAAGGCTGCGCTCCGGGCCAGCCTCACGGGCAGCGACTGGGCTGACCTCCTCCCATGGGGCCTTGGCCTTCGCTCCGCCCCCAAGGAGGATCTGCAAGCCTCATTGGCCGAGCTGGTGTACGGCCAGCCTCTGCGCATCCCGGGGGAGTTTCTTCCAGATGCCACGGCCCCGTGGTCGGTTGCCTCCCATCGTGCTGTGTCTCAGGACATTGCCAACGCTTTCGTTCCCATTCGAACGTCGCACCATGGCCTCCCTCGGTCCTACGTGCCCAAGGATTTAGCGTCAGCCAAGTGTGTCTTCATCCGCCACGATGGCCATCGTACTCCGCTGCGGCCCCCCTACGATTGGCCCTTCCGTGTCGTGACGAGGGGGTCTAAGAACTTTGTGGAGGATATGGGAGGCAGGCCTGAGCGGGTGGCTATAGACCGACTCAAGCCTGCTCATGTGGATATTGGCGAAACGCTGCAGTTGGCCCTGCCCCCACGGCGAGGGCGCCCCCCTGCAGCAGCCTCGCACCATGCGCCTGCCCCGCCCCTTGCCCTTTGCCCCTCTCCTGTTAAGCGCAGCCGGTATGGCCGCCCGGTCCGCCCCCCTATACGTTGACTTTTCATAGGGACTGTTATGAGCTGGGCTGTTCTGTTTGGCACTATGGAGTAGTGTCCTATGTTTTGTTGGGGGTACCTGTTCGGTCTGGACTTGTTTATGGGTGAATTTTGGGGGGGGCCTGTGTGGTGACCCACAAATAAGAGACATTCACTATGGAACTATACCTTTAAGGGAAGGAGAAATAGAGTTCCGGTTAACGTTGTGTTGTTGTGTCGATCTCACTGCTGTACAGCTCTGATATATTCAAGTGGAGAGCAAAGCCTACTCGACGCATCTCCGTCTCTTGAATCCTCATTTATTGCACTCCACAATGTCATGATTATGAAGGTGTCATGTCAGTCTTATGCACAACCCTTTCAAGTAGTGTTACCGACAATTTTACATCAGAAAACTTTTGAAAACACCACCTACCAACTGCATGATTAGTAAACTAATACATTTGGGTGTTTGCATCACATGACCAGCCCCATACGCGTGTGTGTTGTGGTGAACTGGTTCAGGCGCTGGTGATGAAGTGAAGCGCTCGGCTCCAGTGAAACACCAGTCACACACACACCTCACACACAGAGAGGTTTATTTCACGTCTGCTTTCCTCAACACTGTCAGCAGAGGTGGAAAGAGTAATAAAATATTCTACTCAAGTAAAAGTACTACTACTTCAATTAAATTTTACTTAAGTACAAGTAAAAGTACCGGTCTAAAAATCTACTCAAGTAAAAGTAAAAAGTAGCTCATTTAAAATTTACTCTAAAAGTTACTGAGTTACTTTTTTAACAGCGGGGGTGGGGGACTCACCCGAGTAGGCTTGTAATGGTATGAGATTTTCACAGTATGATAACGTCTCAGAAAATATCACGGTTTACAGTATTAATCAATTATTAAATAAATAAACTGTAAATTAAAGGGTCACTTCAGGATTTAGCATTAAGCTTTGTATCAGTAGAAAACCTGTAGTATTTTCTAATTACCGTGCTCCCCCCCCAACCCCCCCTACTGCGGTCTGTTACCGGTAGGCGTGGCCTCCTAGGGCAGCGAAGCAATTGCATTCTGGGAGAGGAGTTGTTGTCTTTCATCCACATAAGCCAAAAATACATTTTCTGGCTTTTCTCAGTCTAGAAAGCTCCAAATTCAAAAATAATTTCACATTTCTTCTACATAAATGTCCCATTTTAAATACACATTCATCTTCACAGAGGTGAAGTGCCCCTTTAATGAAAACAGGATATTTTTTTTTTGGTTGAACAAATGCTTTTATCATAACAAACTTGAAACCATTTGTTTGTTTTGTGTATTAAAATTTCAATAAAACATGTCTAATCAATTAAATTTGATAATTGATACTGAATTAGATTAACAACTTATTTTTAACAAAGCTTTTTTTCTACAAAGTATTTTCCTACTGGCCATAATTCGCTTGGCGCTTCGGTTTCAGCTTCAGCTGGTTCTGCGTCACCTTTCTTGCGCGTTTGTTCTCCCGAGTCCCGCCCTTCAATCAATGCAGTAGTTTCCAGAGTGTGTTTTTTTTCTTTTCTTCTTGTATTATTATTTTTTACTCAGTAATGGATATGATTTCAAATGTAGCAAAGTACAATACTTCAAAGAAAACGTACTTAAGTAAGAGTAAAAGTACAGATTTTAAAAACTACTTAAAAAAGTAGAAGTACACAAAAAAACTACTCAATTACGTAACGCGAGTAAATGTAATTCGTTACTTTCCACCTCTGACTGTCAGTTAGCTTAGCTAGAGTTTAGCATGCTTAGCCTCACTCACCCGACATTTCATTTACAAACTACAACATGACAGAAGTTGCCAGATTTGACGTTTATCTGTTTATGGTGAAACTGAATGCGCTTTTAGAACACTGGACATTTCATGAAACAGTGAATCATAATTTCATTTTGCTCAAATGTCATGTTTTTCCAGCGATCCTGGGCTGTTAATGTTCGTCACCACAGTTGCAGTTACTGATTTCCCAGAGATCAAACCTGTCCGGGCGTAAGAGCTGATCACAGGCTCCAGATGCTGGAGGAACCCTGACAGCTGATTGGCTAGTTGTGTTTAAAGCGGTGGATCTGCTCAGACATGTTCCTCAGTCGCCAGCTCACTTCTGTCATTAACTGAGTGATTAAACATGTTCCATTCCTCCTGACACACACACACACACACAGAGGAAGCCATTAAACACGTGAGGAAGGAGATCTGATACAGCTGAAAGGATTCAAACATGGTCTCTGATGTGAATTGAAACAGAAGCCACTCTTTCATGTGTCTTTCATCTCTCCAGAGCTGTGTATCACTCATCAGATCCGCTGCGAGACTCTGCAGTCACACAACATATTTATGAACATGATTTTCGGCTATTAAACGCCTAAATTCAGATCCATGTCGTTCTTGCAGTGGATAAACTGCCGATCGACTTCAGTATTTTTGAAGTTAAATGATTGCAATAGCAGATATAACAGCATCCCTCACTGCTTTATGCACAAACTTAAGAAAAGTGTTGTAATTAAAGTGAATCTATGATTTATGTAGTCAACATGATTATCGAGATGAATAGTATAACTCATTTCTTCACCTAAATGTAGCTTCATTACATAAAATGCAGCTTAGCTAAATAAACACCACTGTTATGTGAGATGTCATTTTCATAATTTCAAGTGTTGAAAATGAACCTTGTGGACTGTATTTTTTGCTTTTTTTTATGTCTTCATTTTCTTTATATATTATTTCCACTGAAGAAACAACACACACATTCACACAAAGATAGCTTGCTGGTTAATAGTCTCTGAAGTTCAAACATCGTACTCATTTTTAGCCAGCAATCTAAAATCTTTTTTTATTTTTTTACGTTGTCAGGAACAACAAAATTAAGGAGGAAAAACTGCAAAAGATAAACGTGTAAAATACAGCAGAAACGAGGAGATGCACTGAGGCACTCCAACAAATAAATGAATAAAATTACAAAATAAAAAACAAAGCATGAAGCGTGTCTGTAGATTTGTCATAAAATAAAAACACAGTCTGTTTTCGTATCATACTGTTCCTGACAGAGGAAGACAGAAACAACAAAGAGTAATGAAGAATGAATTCACTTCCACATCAATAACCGTTCATCCGCTGGATCACAAGCTAGATCTTCAGACACTTCCCACTGTGTTCCGGCATTAACTTAATTTACACTAGTAATGAGGTTAAGTGTTGCGCATGACTGTGATCAGGTCAGTGTGTGTGTGTGTGTGTGTGTGTGTGTGTGTGTTAGGGCTGGAGAAGGTTATGCAACAGTCCATTAACTGATCCTGCTCACATATTAATACAGAAGCTGCTAAAATCACGTTTCATTCGTCATTTAGGTGATAAAATACAGTCTCTTAAACTGGTAGTCAATAGAATAATAAACAATAATCAATGTTAACCTCTGAGCAGTCGTTATCAAAACCATAAAATAAACAAAGAACTATGATTACACTAGGATTAGCCACTCTAACTGCATGTTTGTCTGTAAGAGTGTGCAGTTCTTGGCCTTAAAGTGTGTGTGACGGGATGAGACTCCAGTGACGAGCAGTTTGTGTCCACAGCGACAAACGCAAGCAATCACAGCCAATCAGAAGAGCGTGTGGGCGGAGTAATCGTGTGATTGGTGCACATGTGAGCTACAGGCCGGAGCGAGAGGGAGAACTCATCACATCTCCACTAATTCACACATATAAGCATTGAATGTTTATATATTTTATACATTACTCTTTTTCGATTTTAAATGAACTATTGACCGAAACAAATAAATCACGATTCAAAAAGCCATGTTTCAAGACCGATGTGAAGCTGCATCTATCAGCGGATATGTTAGCTCTCAAACGCTCCCGTGTGTATGTGTGTAAGCGCTCCCGTGTGTATGTGTGTAAGCGCTCAGTGATGCAGCCAATCAGAGACGTGTGTGTTGAGGCTGAAGAGCACGACTCGTGTGAGGAGCGCTGGAGACGAGAGCACAACCGTTGGACATTATAATGTTGCCTAACCAGCAGGACAAATACAACACACTGATACCGTAGCACTCTACTTCTGTTTTGGTTTCATTTTCAATGGTTTGAATTCTTGTTGTTAGTTTGTATCCATGGTTTCTAGAATGGTTTCATTGGTTGTCATAGCGACTCATTGATTGATTGCTTTGATCCGCCTGATCCTTGTTTTGTTCATTGAGTTTGTTAGGTGTGTATTGGCCTCTGTTCTGTCTGGTGTTGTTTGTGTTAACACACACTCTTCTGAGTGTTTACCTTCATTGTATTTTTGGTTTGTTTAGTATATTAAAGGTAAAGGTGCAATCTTTTTTGCTATGCTGGTTGAAAGTCTCATATCCTGATAGCAATTACTGTGTTAAGTTGTCTAAATGTATCTTTATAAATGTATATCGTCTGTGGAAGGCGTAGGACCATAAAATGTTCGTTCAATCATTTCATTTGGTCTGAATGACGTGATATCACGTGTTCTCTGTCAGTCATCGTGTGTTTGTGTGTTTTACACCATACACCATCAGCACTGCAAAGAAATGTGGCATTACCATAAAAACATGTTGTTTGTGTTTAAGACATCCCTCAAGCTTCTTACAATCATCTTTCCTGACAGAGAATAGCCCTACTGTAGTACAGTTGACGTACACATCATCAGTGGAGAACAACATCATGCTACACAACGCTTCATTGTAGAGAACTTGTGACTTCATATGCATAATTGGAGAACATACGCTAAACATTCCTGTATTCAAAACTGTCTCCTCTCCGTGTCTCTGCATGATCCTCACTCTAACTCATGTTCTTAAACTTCACAAATGCATCTGATTATGAATATTAATAAAAAGATAACAATACTGATATATAATATTAAATAATACAGTTTTAGTCTTCAGACGGAGATTTGCAGGGATCGCATGCTTTCAATGCTAGCAGGCTAAAGTTAGCATGTCCCAGATCCCGTACTGCACCTTTAATAGTGCTGTGAATCCTCTGTGCTTCGCCTCGTCGTCTTCCTCCTCCTGACCGTGATGAATATAATATCTAAGTATCCGCATAACAGTGGCTGAATGACCCGTACATGCGGGCTGGGCATCACCAGATTCTGGAGCTCTTTATATCTAACCGAGGCGAGATCTTTGAGTCAAATCCATTTTAAATGCTCCCAAAAGACAAAAAAAATGCATTTGATAATTTAATTTCATGATTATTGTAGGAACAGAAGGAAAATTCCTCCAAAGTGGTCGTGTTTTGGTGAATTTCACCATTTTTAAGCCATTTAGCAACAGCTAAATGAGAAAAACTTTCTCTGAAATGGATTTTATACTATTTGATTTATTTATCCAAAAACAAGGCAAGGATCGGCTACTGAATGATTTTTAGCAATATTCTCCTAATGTCTTGTACCGTTAAACATGGATCACGTGCATGAATACGAATATGCAAATGATATGCAGATGAGGATATAGTACTTTCCAAAGCGCTCCACACTCCCACATCACTGCAGTGAAAGACGCGCACGGAGTGTGTGAATCTGTGTGAATCTGCTTCAGACGAGCCGGAGAGCCTCAACAAAACTGGCTTTGTGTCGTTTTAACAAGATACCCTTAAGTTTGTTAAAAGGAAGCGATGAACAGTGAAATGTAGTTTTCCAGAGTCCAGCTGTGCAGTGTGTGTGAACCGCACTCGTGAGCTATCAGAGGATCAAGTGTGTGTTCCTCGTCCCGGAAGGTGTGTGTGTGTGTGTGTGCTGCTTTTCCTTCCTTTACCAGTGGGGGGATGTTGATCATGTGTGTTTGAGTTATGATTGGTCATTCCTCAGTTTAATCAGTAGTTTTCCAGAAAAGAAGTATTTTAAAGATCCTAAAACAAATATCTTCTTTCTCTCTTTCCCGGCCTGTGCGGATACGTGTAGTTACTTCCCTCCAATTACGCTGGAAAACTGGGATATGGTCCATGATAAATATTGAGGGATGGAAATGAGATGCGTTTCAGGTCGCTCTGGTAGAAGTGCAGAGCTGAAGTGTGTGTGTATGCAGAGCTGAGGTGTGTGTGTATGCAGAGCTGAGGACAGATGTGTTCCTGCGTTATTACTGATCACAGATTACAGGCTTATACATGTATAGAGACTCGTTCCACAAATCATCAAAACACTTCATTAGATTTTTACATTTAAATGTTTTTTTAAGGGAAACATTCTCCCAGAAAATATGATCTGATTTATCGGCAGACGTTATGAATCCCTCTTCTCATGTTAGCAAATCTGGAATATGCAACAGTCCAACATTCATATAGTGGGGGAAATAAGTATTTGACCCCTTGCTGATTTTGCAGGTTTGCCCACTTACAAAGAATGCAACGATCTATAATTTTAATCATATGTACATTCTAACAGTGAAAGACAGAATCCCAAAGAAAATTCCAGAAAATCACATCATATGAATTTATTTAAATTGATAACCATCTGATGAGGAAAAACAAGTATTTGACCCCCTGGACAAACAGCATGTTAATATTTTGTAGATAAGCCCTTATTGGCCAGCACAGATGTCAAACGCTTTTTATAGTTGGTGACAAGGTTTGTGCACATTTCGGCAGGGATGTTGGCCCACTCCTCCCTGCAGACAGCCTCCCAATCTTTCAGGTTCCGAGGTTGTCGCCTGGCAACTCGAATTTTAAGCTCCCTCCAAAGATTTTCAATTGGATTCAGGTCTGGAGACTGGCTAGGCCACTCCAGAACCTTGATGTGCTTCTTCAGCCACTCTTTTGTTGCTTTGGCGGTGTGCTTAGGGTCGTTGTCGTGCTGAAACACCAATCCTCGACCCATCTTCAGCTCTCTCACTGAGGGAAGGAGATGTTGGTCCAGAATTCCACGATACATGGCCCCGTCCATCCTCCCCTCAATACGATGGAGTTGTCCCGTCCCCTTGGCTGAAAAGCACCCCCAAAGCATGATGTTGCCACCACCATGCTTGACGGTGGGGATGGTGTTCTTTGGGTTGTACTCGGTGTTCTTTGCCCTCCAAACACGACGAGTTGAGTTGAGGCCAAAAAGTTCTATTTTGGTCTCATCTGACCACATCACCTTCTTCCAGGCCTCTTCTGAGTCGTCCAGGTGGTGAATGGCGAACTTCATGCGGGCCTGTACGTTTCTTCTTGAGCAGGGGGACCTTGCGTGCGCTGCAGGATTTCAATCCATGACGGCGTAGTGTGTTACCAACCGTTTCTTTTGTAACTGTGGTCCCAGCTGCCTTCAGTTGATTCATCAGTTCCCCCCTTGTGGTTTTGGGATGATTCCTCACCGTTCGCATGATCAGGGACACCCCACGAGGCGAGATCTTGTGTGGAGGCCCAGACCGAGGGAGGTTGGCGGTGGTGTGGTGCTTCTTCCATTTCCTGATAACTGCACCGACAGTTGATCTTTTCTCTCCAAGTTGCTTTCCGATTCTCTTGTAGCCCATCCCAGCCTTATGCAGATCAACAATCTTGTCCCTGATGTCCGTAGAAAGCTCTTTGGTCTTGCCCATGGTGGTGATGTTGGATGCTGGTTGTTTGGGTGTTGACAGGTGTCTTTTATACAGGTAACGAGGTGAGGCAGGTGTATTTGATGTAGATAATTGGTTGGGATTGGGGCTGTGTCTTAAAGAAAGACTAACTGGCTTGTAGGAGCCAGAATACTTGCTGTTTGGTAGGGGGTCATATACTTGTTTTTCCTCATCAGATGGTTATCAATTTTTATAAATTCATATGATGTGATTTTCTGGAATTTTCTTTGGGATTCTGTCTTTCACTGTTAGAATGTACATATGATTAAAATTATAGATCGTTGCATTCTTTGTAAGTGGGCAAACCTGAAAATAAATAAACTGTCTGCACACTTGAATCCTTTAGAGCAATTTTAATCGCCAAGCTTTCGGTCACAAGACCATCCTCAGGGCATACAAAAACTCAATGTCACATTCCATTTAACTGTGTTCAAAATACATCAGGACAATCAACAATAATAACCCACACCTGCAGAGGCTAGGTATGACCAGTTGTAGTCCAATAGTGGGAGTTGTAGTTTATAGGTGATCAACACTAACTCCACATAGTGAAAAAACAAAATGGAAAAAAGACAAAGAAAAATGAAAAACCACACTACAAGAAACCGACATAAGTATACATATACAAAAATTATAAAAAAAAAAAAAATATATATATATATATATAGAGGCGCATATATATATACACACACACACATTCATTCATGCTTACTATAAAAGTATATGGAGACTGCAAAAACATCAGTAACAACTTCATAAACTGCAGTATTCAAGACTTATAGAAAACTTATAAAAGACCGTACAACTGTGACTATAGCATGACACTCATGTCAAAGTCCACATTTAAACCTTTAGGATGCAAGGCGTCCAGAGTATGAATCCAGTACAGTTCCCTTTGGCATAGCACTTTATCAATATTGCCACCTCTAGGTAATTTAATCTGCTCAATTCCCTGAAAACGAAGAGAAGAAACTGAATGAGCAACCTCTGTAAAGTGACAGGCCACAGGGTAGTTAGGGTCAGCACGTCGAATCGAGCTTTTATGCTCACTGATCCTCTGTTTTAAACTACGTGTGGTCTTTCCCACATACACCATACCACAAGGGCATCTTAAAATGTAAACAACATTCTTAGTTTTACATGTAATAATGCCCTTCACATTGTAGATCTTACCAGATCTAGGATGTTTAAAGTTATAGGTCTTGTGTGTGTTATTACATTGAGCACAATTCCCACAGGGATAGTTCCCATCCCTAAGGGGTGCTAAGAGTGTTTGGGTTGGGGCTGATCTTATACATGCTTTGACTAACCTATTGCGAAGGTTAGGGCCCCGTCTGGAAACAAACAAAGGTGGATCCTTAAATTTATCCTGAAGAGAAGAATCATCAGATATAAGGTGCCAATATTTCATTATGGTGTTTTTAATAATAAAGGATCTTGGAGTAAACGAAGTTATGCAGGAGATAGAGAATTTTTTGTCCTTTTTACAACTCTTTTTCAAAAGGTGTGATCGTGGTGTAGAGAGGGCAGTATTATAGGCCTCTTCAATACTTTTAGTGGGATAACCCCTGGTTAAAAATCTTTGTTTCATATCTATAGCATTTTCTTTAAACTCTTCAATTGAATGGCAAATACGTCTAAGTCTGTAAAATTGACTCTTCGGCAGGCCGTTTTTTAAGGCACTGGGATGCGAGCTGCTTGCCAAAAGGAACGAATTGCGATCAGTCTCTTTACGATAGAGGGTTGTGGTTAATCTACCCTTATCTAGTTTGATCCACATGTCTAAGAAATGCACACGTTTTGAGTCGGATTCTACACTGAATTTCAAATCAGGACTCATCCTATTGAGGTGAGTCGTGAATTCATTCAACTCATCCTGTGACCCTTTAAAAACACACAAGACATCATCCAAATATCTAAAATATCTAATGATATTACTCAGGAAGGGATTTCTATCCTCATTAAAAATAAACTGTTGTTCAATGAATCCAACATATAAATTAGCATAGCTGGGGGCAAAGGTACTCCCCACACTTGTGCCTTTAACTTGGAGATAATATTCTCCCTGATGGAAAATAAAGAAGTTTAATCTGAGGATTGTTAATGCTAGATCACAGATAAACATGCTGGGTGGATTCACACCCTCAGGACGATTCTGTAGGTAGTATTCTAGTGCTATAATACCTTGTTCGTGAGAAATATTGGTATATAGACTTTCTACATCAAACGTCGCTAAAATAGTATCAGGGGGGAGATCCTGGAGTTCAGAGATTTTATTAATAACATCCGTAGAATCTTGTACATAAGCTGGCAGATGTTTCACAAAAGGTTTGATGAAATAATCTACAAAATTTGATAATGGCTCTAATAGTGACTCATTACTAGCAACTATAGGTCTGCCCTTGGGTTTAATAAGGCTTTTGTGTATTTTAGGAAGCATATAGAAAACTGGAGTGACTGGATGTTGTCTATTAAGATAGATGAATTCTTCTTTGGTTATCCAATTTTGTTCTATGGCTTTAGTCGTCATCTCACTAATCATTTTTTGAAAATCTATAGTGGGGTCACATTTGAGTTTCCTATAGAACGTTTCATCATTCAGTTGACGATATGCCTCAGTTACATAGTCAGTTGTATTAAGGATAACAATAGCCCCTCCCTTATCTGCTGGTTTTATTATAATATCTGTATCTTTAGAAAGCTCTTGAATGACATTTCTTTCATCCTGACACAAATTTTGCTGATGGGAGTAAGGTGTAGTCTGCATCTTGTCGAAAATCTCCTGTTCAACAACCCTACAAAATGTATCAATCGACGGGTGGTTTACATGAGGTACAAATGTGCTTTTAGGCTTAAACATAGGTTTCATTAAATCCTGGTTTTCATTCACAGTCCCAAATAGATATCTCAATTTTATCCTTCTGAAGAAAAGAAACAAATCAGTCTTAATTTCAAAAGAGTTTGTATAGCTGGTGGGAACAAAACTCAATCCCTTACTCAGGGCCGAGATATGTAGAGGAGTGAGTACCTTATCAGACAGGTTCACGACCGGACTCTGGCCTGTTGCCGTGTTACCGGGCCCCTCTCCAGTCCGTTTCTTTTGTCCTCTCCTCGTCTTCCTTGGTTTCCGGTCTTGTTTCTTTGTGGCTTCCTTCCCTTGTTCCATTGGTCGTTTTTTGTAAACTGGCGTGTTTGAAAGCGATGGGTACTGCGGGAGGAGTCAGAGTCGCTAGGGAAGTCGCTATCAGATGTAAAGCCGAACTGTTGTGAGCGGTGTCCTCTTGCTGAGTCTCGTTGGGTCTCCTCTCCAGATACCCATTTGTACACCTGGGCAAACCTGCAAAATCAGCAAGAGGTCAAATACTTATTTCCCCCACTATTTTTAATACAACCTACACAATATAACAATTGTATTATTTATTTAAGAGTTAGTTCACCCAAACACAAAAATGTAGTCGTCTTTTACTCAAAAGCCATACGCCATTCATTCATCTTCACAACAAAAATGTATCTTTTTAAGCTTTTCAATTAAAATTAAGTTTTAATGTTCTCTCATCACTCTTTGTTCATGTAATCAACATTTTTAGGCTTAAAGTGCATCTGACGTTGTAAGTCTTCTGGACACACAATTGTTTTATGTGGTGAACAAATTTAATTTAGGCTTTTATGAACATATAAACACATGAACACACACACACACACACACATCAGTGCATGGTGAAGGGAAGCTCAAACTGCTGGACAGGAGAACTGATGACGCGCTGGACTTTCAGTGGATTGACACAAAATGGTGAAATAATATTAAAAAACATTGTGTTTCAAAGATGAACAGAAGTCGTGCAGGTTTGAGGAAAAGATAACAGAATTGTTATTTTGCTCTGGTTGAGATAGTGGATAGTACTGAGGATTGTCCACCATATGAACCGTGAAGAGACACAATCACTTTATATGACAGACAGAATTTAGTCTTTTATTCCCATATAGACATTGATGAAACGCATCAGTGAAAGCACACAGGAATCCTCGTGCTTTCAACGCTTGCTTCAGCGAGGTTTATTCTCATGTGTGTGTGTCTGAATAACAGCTGAGGTCATGGTGAGGTCATGATGAGGTTATGGTGAGGTCATGATGACGTCATGATGAGAACATGGTGAGGTCATGGTGAGGTCATGGTAAGGTCATGATGAGGTCATGATGAGGTCATTGTGAGGTCAAGATGAGATCATGATGAGGTCATGGTGAGGTCATGATGAGGTCATGGTGAGATCATGGTGAGGTCATGGTGAGATCATGGTGAGGTCATGATGAGGTCATGGTGAGGTCATGGTGAGGTCATGATGAGGCCATGGTGAGGTCATGGTGAGGTCATGGTGAGGTCATGATGAGGCCATGGTGAGGCCATGGTGAGGTCATGATGAGGCCATGGTGAGGTCATGGTGAGGTCATGATGAGGTCATGGTGAGGTCATGATGAGGTCATGGTGAGGTCATGATGAGGTCATGGTGAGGTCATGGTGAGGCCATGGTGAGGTCATGGTGAGGTCATGGTAAGGTCATGGTGAGGTCATGGTGAGGCCATGGTGAGGTCATGATGAGGTCATGGTGAGGTCATGATGAGGTCATGGTGAGGTCATGGTGAGGTCATGATGAGGCTGAAACCAGCACATCCAGAGCAAGTAGACTTTGACTATTTAACTTTACATTATGTTATTAATCCGCTATATTGATGGTACTTTTGGAAGGATATTGGTTTACCGATGGCCTTTTGTGTATGAGCTGAACTCAGGCTTGAGAGTGTGTAGACGTTTAAGAGGCGGTTGTGTCCACCTTTATTTATTGCAATATTTAGGGTTCAGTTTTATTTTTATTTTAGAAATAAAAACAAGATTTCTCATCTTACTAATCAATTGTTTCTTATTTTCACTGGCATGTCTCTCAGGTGTCGAGGGCTAGTGTGTGTTTGAGCTCGCGTTCAGTGGAGTAACACATCTAACTCCCGCGATACACACATCTGACATAATAAACACCGCCAGAGTCACGTTTCAGATCAGATGCTTTTAATGCCACAAACATGCAAGAAGCGGTGTAACATCCCTGCAGGAATATCAGCACACACACGCCTGAGTTTACACGGACACACACATCCTCTACTGTAACACTCTCTGAGAAACTGCTGTATTGTGATCATGTTGAGTATTGAGTGTGTGTTCAGGGTCGCTTGAGGTCGTGCGGATCTTCCCGAAGCCTCGACTGGAACGCTGATCCAGGTTGAGCTTCTATTCTCTATTTTTACCCTCAGCTGTTGTAATTAACCTCGTCTATTAGCTTCAGTAAACTGGCTCAGAGGTCAGTGTCCTGCACAGCAGAGTCGAGATGAGAGCTGAGAGAATGAGTCACTGCTGGCCACAGTTGCTCCGGCCCGACCAACCGGATTACAGAGCGTTTCATTCAGCCAATCAGATCATCTTAGACCCACACGAGTCCAGTGTGCTCTCACACACACACACACACACACACACACACACACACAATCAGATCATCTTAGACCCACACGAGTCCAGTGTGCTCTCACACACACACACACACACACACACACACACACACACACACACAATCAGATCATCTTAGACCCACACGAGTCCAGTGTGCTCTCACACACACACACACACACACACACAATCAGATCATCTTAGACCCACACGAGTCCAGTGTGCTCTCTCACACACACACACACACACACACAATCAGATCATCTTAGACCCACACGAGTCCAGTGTGCTGTCACACACACACACACACACACACAATCTGATCATCTTAGACCCCACACTAGTCCAGTGTGCTGTCACACACACACACACACACACACACACACACACACACTGAGGAGAGTGTAAACTGTAAGGAAGTTTGCAGTCTGAGTAAAAGAGTGTATTGATTGTTTTCCACTTTCATCTGCACATCTCTCTCATGTTAAACATGTTCCTTGTTCAGATGCACAGAGTAATACCATATATACAGCGCCTGATCGTCACACACACAAGCTTACAAGCTCTAAACATTAAACCAGGAATTAGAAAGAATGTTTAAAACAAGTGCTATTTTTACTAGTGCTATTAATCACGATTAACCGCATCCAAAATAAAAGTTTGTGTTTACAAAATATTTGTGTGTGTATAATGGTTTTGTATATATAAATACACACATATGCATTTATATATTTAAGAAATATTTGCATGTATTGTATATATATTTATACATCGTTTACGTTAAATATAAATATAAATATTTTATATATACATAACCCATTTTTCTTATATATACATGCATGTGTGTGTATTTATATATATTAAATAATTATAGACAGTACACACACATATATTATGTAAACTCAAACTTTTATTTTAGATGCGATCAATCGTGATTAATAATTGCCCAGCACTTTGTCTCCCAGTACAATTAATTATATATATTATAAATGTAACAAATTATTATTTATTATTATATTCTGTTCATTCCAGATATACTGATGTTAACTGACACACCAAATAAAACAAAATGATAAATGAATGAAACGACACTAATAAACTACTGAACTGAGTGAAGGCCGGCGCACTGTAAAGAGCGGCTCTCTTTAATATGATCTCCAGCAACACTATCATTATTTCACGACCTCAGGCCTGACACGCGAGAGCCGGCGACAGGTCACCTCATGATGTCAAACCTGATGCGATACGTCTGTACGTGTCATCTTTGAGCCGCACGACGTTACACAACGTGTGTTTGAGAAGTGTGTGTGTCATTGGAGCCTGTAGAACAGACGGAGCGCATGTGTGTCGTCTCTCGGGATAATGACACTGGATTTTCCCAGGATTCTGCGCTGGAATGTTTCATTAGTTTGCTGTGATCTCTCCTTAGCTTCTCAGGACACTAGAGCGAGGTGTAGAGTAAATGCCGTCCCGTACACCTACTGCCTAATTAACTTCATGTACTGACTATAGGGTTAGGGTAGATTCATAAATACTGTAACAATGTATTGCTCATATTTAGTCCATGTTCATTAATAATACATAAACTAATGTTAACTAATGAACCTTATTGTAAAGTATTGCCTCCTAGTCTCTGTTTACGTTTACATTCTCAGCCATAATGAAGCATCTATAGTGAATATGAACTGAGGATCAGCGTCGTTGTAATGAAAGATTAAGGCAGTAGAATTCAAATGGATTAAAATTCATTGAAATGCATTTAATGGCTGTAAGTTTTTTTTGTTGTGTTTTTTAGGCCTATATATTTATTGAAAATTTTCCAACTTTAACAGAAAGCTTATGTACTCACTTAAGGCACATGAGTGGGAAACGCTTTCTGCAGAATATTTCATAATTCAGCCCCTAGATTACTGATATAGTAGCCTGATGTCGTCATACTCATATTCTAGTCAGATGTGAGTCTGATGCTGCTCCATAGGGCTGTGATTATGAGGCGTGTCTTAACAGAACCAGAAAAAAAAACAACAACTCTGCACTCAATTGGATAGACCTACAACCAATCAGAGCAATGCAGTAAGTGTTTTTTTTTATGAGCTACGCAAAGTCAACAGAACTAGTAGTAAAAGTATTAGAAGTAGTAAAATAACGAGTGTTGCTTCTTTTACTTGGTCCTCCATGAGTGCGACCAAAGGAGAAACCACAACGACCACAGGGTTTCATTGCGTCCCGTCTTCTTAGCGACCATCAGAGCCAGCTGATAAAATAAACTTTTGCCGAATCCCGTAGGAAGGACGGCAATCACATCTTTCCGATCGACAAATGCCTTGATTGCAGTTCTCTGTTCGTCTTTTAAAATGAATGCACTGTCGATTTATTCTACAACAGACGCGATAGCGGGATCTCTACATCTCAGTTCTCCAGCGCCAGTCATCTGTGAGGGAAACCAGTTCAACCCAAGCGCTCTATCTCTGAGGGAAACCAGTTCAACCCAAGCGCTCTTTGATAACGCGATGATTACGCAACTGCAGATCATCTGTCCATCATCGTATAAAGCCCGCCCTGGCAATTTGATTGGCCCGACGATTTCTGAACCGATCATAATTACTCCTCAATGGATCGAGTCCAGACCGAACTTCCCGACCAAAAAATGTTGTGTGCGGGGTTCGGGCTGGCATCCAGGCTACTGATATAGGGCTTCCAGACACTATAAACGGCTCTGGCCGACCATTAACTGGACAAGTTCAGTATTCCAGAATCAGAATCTTGTGCCGACCCGATATAGCCGGAGTCTTGTCACTCTTCCTCCTCAGTAATGTGTTTCTTCAGCAGCAAAAGAAGAAGATTATACAGCCTTCTTTCTTTAGATAAAATCACAGCGTTATCAGGCAAACCAAGGATCAAAAATAAAAGGTTCCAACTCCTTATTAAAGATATTACTCATTTCAGAAACTATCTTGGCCCATTATATGTGTACCTGACTGCATGAGCAAAGACAGTGAGTGAGTGTGCCGACGTGTGTTGTGCTCATCGAGGCGAGAGGAACTGCTCAATGCATGTGGACGGTTTGGGGAAATATGCATAATATGTACAATTTTGAATTGTATAGCCTTGGCAAATCCAAAATAGATTTAGCATATTTCCAAATACTACCCCATTCTTCTTCACTTATAGAGACAGAGTTCCCTCTCCCAAACCAGTCTAGTTTTCAGAATTACAGTTCCCTCAGAAGTATACACTCATGTATAACAGTCTCACTGTCCTTTCTCTAGGTGTCGAAGTGTGTTTTTAACCTTGACTCAAAGAAATGACTTACTATTCACAGAAGAATAGAAAAACATGCAAATAAACCACAGGAATAATATTTTGTGTAGATGAGGGCAAGATGAGTCGCGACTGCATGAGCGAAGAGAGTCACCGTTCATGTTGAGTTCACAGATGATTTTTCTTCTTCTTCTTCTACGCTACACTGAGCGCAGTTGTTTGTCTTCCCAGTGTTAATGTAGCTCATCTCCATCTGTATGTGTGTGTGTGTGACCGGAAGAGCTGAGTCTCACACACACACATCAGCTGATGTGAGGCTCTATAGGGGCCAGTGCTCACATTTACTTCAGCCTCGCTGTTAAACACACGTCTGATTCAGATGCTCAACAAAGAAGAAATAAATATAATAAATCTGGTATGATGGAGTGATCTCAGTCGCTGTAGCTCTGG
Source organism: Rhinichthys osculus (assembly GCA_029959095.1). NCBI lineage: Eukaryota > Metazoa > Chordata > Actinopteri > Cypriniformes > Leuciscidae > Rhinichthys > Rhinichthys osculus. The sequence continues at coordinate 40,789,241 of JARWKJ010000016.1, read as the reverse complement.
TCTGTAGATATGAGTATTATACTTCCATTTAAAGATACTTCTTTAGGCATCGCATGAATCCCACAAAGATCAGTCTATCCCAGAATACTGTTAAGTTTGCATTTGCATCAATAAATATTCTTTAGTCTAATTAAAAATGCAAAATTCTTCCTGATTTTTCTGTTATACTCGTTTGTCCTTTTAATTGGATGATTATTATGATTTTTCAATTAAAAAAACTATGCTTACACTTCACATATGTAGCTTTATCTGTGGTCATGCCCCCTTTATTTGCATTTCGTACATTAAAAAATGTCTTACGCATAATTCGTCCAAATCACAAAGGCATTTTCTTGTCTAATAAAGCAGTGTTTATAGGCGCAGGCTGCTTTGTGTCCACGGTAACCACTGTATTTCTGCTTTTCCATAAGCACCACCTACTATCAGAGAGTCAAATTGCATTTTCATTCTGCCGTGTCTGTCAGGACCACTAGCATACAGGTTGGATTGGCGGTCTGGTTCTGTTCTGGGCAGCCTAGCCTGGATTACAGCAGCGATAACAGAACAGAACCAACGAGAATGTATTGCAGATATCATTCATTAATAAAGATTTTAATATACAACATAATTCGAGAATTTATTCTGATTCAAGGGGAATCAGAATGCCAGATCCTGACGGAGACAGGAGGAGCTGGGGAGGGAGGATGGTAATCCTGACGGAGACAGGAGGAGCTGGGGAGGGAGGAGGGTAATCCTGACGGAGACAGGAGGAGCTGTGGATGGAGGAGGGTAATCCTGACGGAGACGGGAGGAGCTGGGGAGGGAGGAGGGTAATCCTGACGGAGACGGGAGGAGCTGGGGAGGGAGGAGGGTAATCCTGACGGAGACAGGAGGAGCTGGGGATGGAGGAGGGTAATCCTGACGGAGACAGGAGGAGCTGGGGAGGGAGGAGGGTAATCCTGACAGAGACAGGAGGAGCTGGGGAGGGAGGAGGGTAATCCTGACGGAGACAGGAGGAGCTGGGGAGGGAGGAGGGTAATCCTGACGGAGACAGGAGGAGCTGGGGAGGGAGGAGGGTAATCCTGACAGAGACAGGAGGAGCTGGGGATGGAGGAGGGTAATCCTGACGGAGACAGGAGGACCTGGGGAGGGAGGAGAGTAATCCTGACGGAGACAGGAGGAGCTGGGGAGGGAGGAGGGTAATCCTGACAGAGACAGGAGGAGCTGGGGATGGAGGAGGGTAATCCTGACGGAGACGGGAGGAGCTGGGGATGGAGGAGGGTAATCCTGACGGAGACAGGAGGAGCTGGGGATGGAGGAGGGTAATCCTGACGGAGACAGGAGGAGCTGGGGATGGAGGAGGGTAATCCTGACGGAGACAGGAGGAGCTGGGGAGGGAGGAGGGTAATCCTGACAGAGACAGGAGGAGCTGGGGATGGAGGAGGGTAATCCTGACGGAGACAGGAGGAGCTGGGGATGGAGGAGGGTAATCCTGACGGAGACAGGAGGAGCTGGGGATGGAGGAGGGTAATCCTGACGGAGACAGGAGGAGCTGGGGATGGAGGAGGGTAATCCTGACGGAGACAGGAGGAGCTGGGGATGGAGGAGGGTAATCCTGACGGAGACAGGAGGAGCTGGGGAGGGAGGAGGGTAATCCTGACAGAGACAGGAGGAGCTGGGGAGGGAGGAGGGTAATCCTGACAGAGACAGAAGGAGCTGGGGAGGGAGGAGGGTAATCCTGACGGAGACGGGAGGAGCTGGGGATGGAGGAGGGTAATCCTGACGGAGACGGGAGGAGCTGGGGATGGAGGATGGTAATCCTGACGGAGACAGGAGGAGCTGGGGATGGAGGAGGGTAATCCTGACTGAGACAGGAGGAGCTGGGGATGGAGGAGGGTAATCCTGACGGAGACAGGAGGAGCTGGGGATGGAGGAGGGTAATCCTGACGGAGACAGGAGGAGCTGGGGAGGGAGGATGGTAATCCTGACGGAGACAGGAGGAGCTGGGGATGGAGGATGGTAATCAATGTTCCCTCTAAGCTGCGCGCGTGCACTTCTAAGCGGCGGCCGCGCAGAAAAGAATAAAATGACACACAGAGGACTGACGCGAAACGTGTGGGGAAATCCATTTGATTGTAGTTTAAGTGAGAAATAATTGCAGTGCTCTGGTCAACCGCTATAGAGAGAAAACTGGTGAATGCAGTTTACAGGTTTCATAGAACGAGAATGATGTGAGCACGTATGATTGGCAGTGAGTCGTGTGTGCGGACCAAATAGCTCAATACGAGAGGCAACGAGAAACGCATAGACATGTGAAATAAAATCAAATCATAATGTTTTAAAGAAGAGTGGTTTGATTAAAGTGGTGGAAATAACGGTTATGGACACAGAACGGTAACAATTACACACCCACCCGCGTGCAAATTCAAAATACATAGTTTAAATAGATGTGTTTGTCTGTGGGGGAGTTTCAGGGATGGTTAGATTATAAAAGATTAGATTATATTCATTTTTCTTGAAAATATTTAGCTATTAGATCTATTTAAATGCTTTGTTTTCATAATAATATAATATGTTAACAAATTTAAGCATTTAAACTGATATATTATATCACTTCAAATACTTCAATTCATTTTTTTTTATATAATATTATGCCTATATTTTATTATATTATAAGCCTAAATAAAGAATCTCACAAGGGTATTGTTTAGGGCTCCTTGCCATTAAAAAGTTTGAAACCCCCCTGCTAAAGAAAATATTGGAAATTCATAAGCAATAAACAATCATTTAACTTTGATGGTTTAATGCTTCCTGTACACAATTAATTGACTGTCAAAAACACTTTATGGTTTTCCCAAACCATCTCGGTGTAACAGCTTACTTTTCTTTTATACTATTCTATTATTGTAAAGAATTGAACTGTCCTGCAGAAGATTTTGTAAATTATTTTTCATAGGATTTCTTGGTAAAGACTGTACAGTTAATAGCACTGTAAAAAAATATCAGGTAACCTAAAATGTGCTTCATTTAGTGACTTCTTAATTTGTTAAGAAGCTTGTTTTTCGAAAATATGATTTAATACCAATAAATTACATCAAGGGTCAAATAAAATAGAAATGGCACATTCAAGTTAAAAGTTACAACTGAATGTTGAAACCATTGTGTTTCTACATGCTGTACAGGTCAGGTATAAAGAATATTTTTGCTCAGGTGGCGAAAAATGTCCGCCCAATATAAAAAAGTTTTGCTCAGCAAGAAAAAAAATTAGAGGGAACATTGGCTGGGGAGGGAGGAGGGTAATCCTGACGGAGACAGGAGGAGCTGGGGAGGGAGGAGGGTAATACGCTCCTGAGAAACGCGATCGCTGCTGATAATACTGAAGGAGCTTATATATGTATACAGTGATAGGCGTCGTATTCCTATAGAGACGTGGATCACCTGAGAGTCACTGACGAGAGCCTGACTGACGTGACCTGCCAGAACTGACGCTACGCTTGATTTTTGTTCAAACCAATTATATATATAATCATTTATTAAAGGAGCATTTCACCCGTGGGAACATTAATCTTTATTGAAAGTGAGTTGTATATGTAGTCGAAATGTAAATGTTGTTGTTTTCCATTTGTATGGAAAACAACAACTCCCACAATGGACCACATTGCACAGCTCCGCAAGCCACTCCCACTAATCCAGAACACCGCAAAACTAGGATGGTTCACAACACAAACCATGTGTCCTCGTCTGATTTCGTCCAGGAGAAATTGTCATCGTTGAAATTCTTTGCAGCAGACAGACTCTATCTCTGTGTCCAGTCCGCCCCAGTCCGCTCCAGTCCGCCCAGCTCAAGCCAGTCCGCTCCAGTCCACCCAGCTCGAGCCAGTCCGCTCCAGTCCGCCCAGCTCAAGCCAGTCCGCTCCAGTCCGCCCAGCTCAAGCCAGTCCGCCCAGCTCGAGCCAGTCCGCTCCAGTCCGCCCAGCTCGAGCCAGTCTGCTCCAGTCCGCCCCAGCTCGAGGCAGTCCGCTCCAGTCCACCCCAGCTCGAGCCATTCCGCCCAGCTCGCGCCAGTCCGCCCAGCTCAGCCAATCCGCTCCAGTTCGCCCCCCAGCTCGAGCCAGTCCGCCCAGCTCGAGCCAGTCCGCTCCAGTCCGCCCAGCTCAGCTAGTCCGCTCCAGTCCGCCCAGCTCGAGCCAGTCCGCCCCAGCTCGAGCCAGTCCGGGCTCCTCGTCCGCGACAGGTCTTCTGCCTCCTGTTCCTCCATCAGCCTCAGCTGCTCTTCGCTATATTGCGGCTCGTAAAAGTAGCCACGAACATCTGAGTCGAGCATCAGACTTTTAAAATCCTCTTCTTCCATATCATATTGAGTACCTTCCGCCATTGTCGTAACTTCACATCTGGCTCCACAGCGCCTGTTACCTTAGCTTCCAAACAAGATGTTGGATATTGCTTTTAGTTTCTTCCAAGTAAAGTCCCACCCCCTGATCTGTAATAGGTCTGTAGCGTGAGTGGGTCACACCCCCTGATCTGTAATAGGTCTGTAGTGTGAGTGGGTCCCACCCCCTGATCTGTAATAGGTCTGTAGCGAGAGTGGGTCACACCCACTGATCTGTAATAGGTCTGTAGTGTGAGTGGGTCCCACCCCCTGATCTGTAATAGGTCTGTAGTGTGAGTGGGTCCCACCCCCTGATCTGTAATAGGGCTGTAGTGTGAGTGGGTCACACCCCCTGATCTGTAATAGGTCTGTAGCGTGAGTGGGTCCCACCCCCTGATCTGCAATAGGTCTGTAGCGTGAGTGGGTCACACCCCCTGATCTGTAATAGGTCTGTAGCGTGAGTGGGTCACACCCACTGATCTGTAATAGGTCTGTAGTGTGAGTGGGTCCCACCCCCTGATCTGTAATAGGTCTGTAGTGTGAGTGGGTCCCACCCCCTGATCTGCAATAGGTCTGTAGCGTGAGTGGGTCACACCCCCTGATCTGTAATAGGTATGTAGCATGAGTGGGTCACACCCCCTGATCTGTAAAAGGTCTGTAGCGTGAGGGGGTCCCACCCCCTGATCTGTAATAGGTCTGTAGCGTGAGTGGGTCACACCCACTGATCTGTAATAGGTCTGTAGCGTGAGTGGGTCCCACCCCCTGATCTGTAATAGGTCTGTAGCGTGAGTGGGTCACACCCCCTGATCTGTAATAGGTCTGTAGAGTGAGTGGGTCCCACCCCCTGATCTGTAATTGGTCTGTAGCGTGAGTGGGTCCCACCCCCTGATCTGTAATAGGTCTGTAGCGTGAGTGCGTCACACCCCCTGATCTGTAATAGGTCTGTAGCGTGAGTGGGCCACACCCCCTGATCTGTAATAGGTCTGTAGCGTGAGTGGGCCACACCCCCTGATCTGTAATAGGTCTGTAGCGTTAGTGGATCCCAACCCCTGATCTGTAATAGGTCTGTAGTGTGAGTGGGTCCCACCCCCTGATCTGTAATAGGTCTGTAGTGTGAGTGGGTCACACCCCCTGATCTGTAATAGGTCTGTAGCGTGAGTGGGTCCCACCCCCTGATCTGCAATAGGTCTGTAGCGTGAGTGGGTCACACCCCCTGATCTGTAATAGGTCTGTAGCGTGAGTGGGTCACACCCACTGATCTGTAATAGGTCTGTAGTGTGAGTGGGTCCCACCCCCTGATCTGTAATAGGTCTGTAGTGTGAGTGGGTCCCACCCCCTGATCTGCAATAGGTCTGTAGCGTGAGTGGGTCACACCCCCTGATCTGTAATAGGTATGTAGCATGAGTGGGTCACACCCCCTGATCTGTAAAAGGTCTGTAGCGTGAGGGGGTCCCACCCCCTGATCTGTAATAGGTCTGTAGCGTGAGTGGGTCACACCCACTGATCTGTAATAGGTCTGTAGCGTGAGTGGGTCCCACCCCCTGATCTGTAATAGGTCTGTAGCGTGAGTGGGTCACACCCCCTGATCTGTAATAGGTCTGTAGAGTGAGTGGGTCCCACCCCCTGATCTGTAATTGGTCTGTAGCGTGAGTGGGTCCCACCCCCTGATCTGTAATAGGTCTGTAGCGTGAGTGCATCACACCCCCTGATCTGTAATAGGTCTGTAGCGTGAGTGGGCCACACCCCCTGATCTGTAATAGGTCTGTAGCGTGAGTGGGCCACACCCCCTGATCTGTAATAGGTCTGTAGCGTTAGTGGATCCCACCCCCTGATCTGTAATAGGTCTGTAGTCTGAGTGGGTCCCACCCCCTGATTTGTAATAGGTCTGTAGCGTGAGTGGGTCACACCCCCTGATCTGTAATAGGTCTGTAGCGTGAGTGGGTCCCACCCCCTGATCTGTAATAGGTCTGTAGCGTTAGTGGGTCACACCCCCTGATCTGTAATAGGTCTGTAGCGTGAGTGGGTCACACCCCCTGATCTGTAATAGGTCTGTAGCGTGAGTGGGCCACACCCCCTGATCTGTAATAGGTATGTAGCGTGAGTGGGTCCCACCTCCTGATCTGTAATAGGTCTGTAGCGTGAGTGGGTCCCACCCCCTGATCTGTAATAGGTCTGTAGTGTGAGTGGGTCCCACCCCCTGATCTGTAATAGGTCTGTAGCGTGAGTGGGTCACACCGCCTGATCTGTAGTAGGTCTGTAGCGTGAGTGGGTCACACCCCCTGATCTGTTATAGGTCTGTAGCGTGAGTGGGTCACACCCCCTGATCTGTAATAGGTCTGTAGCGTGAGTGGGTCCCACCCCCTGATCTGTAATAGGTCTGTAGCGTGAGTGGGTCACACCCCCTGATCTGTAATAGGTCTGTAGCGTGAGTGGGTCACACCCCCTGATCTGTAATAGGTCTGTAGAGTGAGTGGGTCACACCCCCTGATCTGTAATAGGTCTGTAGCGTGAGTGGGTCCCACCCCCTGATCTGTAATAGGTCTGTAGCGTGAGTGGGTCACACCCCCTGATCTGTAATAGGTCTGTAGCGTGAGTGGGTCCCTCCCCCTGGGAAAATGTTTATAGTCTCAGCCCCTCTACAAAGATATGGGACTTCCTGCTTAGAATAACGCAAAATGACGATTTTTACTTCATGATAAGCAGGAACTGCAACACTGAAATACGTTTTTCTCCCGTCTCAGGGGAAAATGAGGGAATAATGCACGACCATTCAAAAATATGACTGGGTTTCTAACAATACAAAGCTTAATGCAAATGGGTGAAGTGCTCCTTTAAGCTGAAATGTGAGGTTTTTCATTTATAAAACGTTTTATTTTTGTCAAAATATGTATTTTAACTTGTTTATATAATAATCGAGACAAACGGGGACAAACTGCCTGACAGCTTTTACTTTTATGTGCATTTTTCCCAGCTTCCCTAAACAATGCTTTCTCCTTAACAACAGCTGTGTGTGTGTGTGTGTGTGTGTGTGTGTGTGTGTGTCTGTGTCTGTGTTTCTGAATGTAAACCAGCCTCTCAGACTTCTCATATCCCTAACATAACACAAGACCAGTGTTAGGTTTCTGAAGCTCAGCCAGAGCCGCTGCGTATGATTGCAGAAACCAGATCCAGAACTCATATCCAGTCATGTTTATCCCGTTCCCTGCGATCTCTGCAGTTAGTGTGTGTTCATTCATCTACGTCTTGGCAGTGGATATGTGTTTTCCACTGTTCTTGGCTCGACTGCAGCGAGTTTGTATATGTACATGTGTTTTTTGTGTTGTGGAGATAATGCTCTATGAATACAAGCATTGTTCTGGATCAGTCATAGTTACTCAAACGCTCCAGCCTTTTTACAGCAGCCAAAGCATTAACCCGCTCTAAATCCACATGTTTTCATCCCTTCATCCTCTCATTTATACTGTAATTAGTGCTTGTCTTCTGTACAATGCTCTCTTCTCTCTGAAATACGTCTGTCATCGTCCTGTCTTCGTTCTCTCCAGTCTGTGCTCTCGTTTCATCTCTGCCTTACGACCAACACTGAACAGGAATATTTCTCTCTGATAAATGACCATGTCTTCAAATCCTCAAGAATTGCACCGAGCAGGTCTAGAGTATCTGGAAAGAGTTATTTATTAGCATTCCTCTTCCTCTCAATGGCAGTTTCTCAGTCGGCACAGGACTAAAGGTGGTCACATTCACCGTCGCTCTGCCAAATCCATTCATCCCAGTCAATGCCCATGCGACCAGTTGTTTTGCGTAAGGGTGAAAAAGTTCCGAGGCAGATTTACTCATGTTCAAGTTGTTCTTGCCGCACTGACCAACAAAAAGCTGCTTGTTCTGAAAGTGACTTCTGTGTGAGCTTTGCTTTATGCATCGCTATGCTGTTGAAAATAGATAATGGATAATGTTTAAATAGATAATGTTTTTTCTAGCAACAGACATGCTGACATTTGGCTAAAGTGACCACACGTACACAGTGTCCTACTCCTGACCAAAGCTGAAGTGATACGATTCCAGAGACAAGCAGTTCGTCTGCTGTGGACAGACATGACACGACTACGAGATGTGACAAAATTAATCAAAAACCACAGCCAATCAGAAGAGAGTGTGGGCGGAGTCTCTCTGCAGGCACACTGCACTCTTAATCATATCAATCCTCAATCACAGCCAATCAGAAAAAAGTGTGGGCGGAGTCTCTCTGCACTCCTAATCAAATCAATCCACAATCACAGCCAATCAGAAGAGCGTGTGGGTGGAGTCTCTGTGCACTCTTAATCAAATCAATCCACAATCACAACCAATCAGAAGAAAGTGTGGCTGGAGTCTCTGTGCACTCTTAATCAAATCAATCCTCAATCACAGCCAATCAGAAGAAAGTGTGGGCGGAGTCTCTCTGCACTCCTAATCAAATCAATCCACAATCACAGCCAATCAGAAGAGAGTGTGGGTGGAGTCTCTGCGAGTGCAGAGTGCAGCATTATTAAAATACTACACACTGAGTGACTGCAACAGTCTCTGTCGTAGAATACACTAGTTTGCTCAGAGTTTGAGCGTTCTTGTTCTCGCAGCAGATTCGGTCCAGATGAAGAGGTGATGTAGGATACGGATCCACATTATTCACCCTTCAACCAGCGAACATTTAAACGACATTTAAACGTGTAGCATCAATTGCACTTTCACCAACAGACCCTGAATAACCCCAAAAGCTTGAGTCTTTCCACAGCAATAACGGACGAGTTAAATATCACTGTAATATACTATATCTGTATTATATAACATACGGTGCCTTAATCAAAAATGTTCATTAACTTGAGGAAAAGAAAGCAGTGACAGAAAAGAGCTCTTGCAATATTCTTGTTATAACATGTCACGTTAAAATACCAAGCGTTGCGTTATTCTCATGAAGTCTGAAGATAAATCATGAAGAGAAACTGACGGATCAGCTTTATATGTAGCGCAACCTTATGATTTGAAATGATTTGTTTCAGTGTTTCTGAAGGGAAGTTCCCCAAACCGGAAGTGTTCAGCGCGTCAGGAATGAGGAGGATAGGAACA
>JARWKJ010000016.1:40629796-40769796 GCA_029959095.1 Rhinichthys osculus | reverse complement strand
GATGTTTATGAATGGGTCATTGAATCTTTGACTCAATCGATTCGTTCAAAATGCTGAATCATTCAGTAATGAAAACAGGTCGAGTGTTCCTGTCATAGACATAATAAATACATAGACGCCCTATTGGCCGCTGGAGCGTACGTCCACGGCGCCGCCATGTTGGGGATGGCAACTTTCCTATACCTCTCATACCGGGAATTGAGAAAAATGGATGTTTTGTGTGCTGTTTGGGGCTGTACACATCGCCACACAATTGAAAACAGCTTTCGAGGAATTACCTTTCAAAAGCAAGACTGAACGTTTGTTTTTGGTTGTATTTGGTCATGATTTAATTAGTAATAGTAACGTTCAGAGGCAGTGGCGTAACGAGCCAACACCGGGCCGCGATATTTTTTTTCACAGGATGGTAGGGGAAGACTCATGAATATTCATTAGGGAACTCATCCCTGATTGGTCTTAACCCCAGTGACGGGTAGGTTTAGGGGCGGGGTTAGGGGTAAGTCATCAGACCCCCAGTGACGGGTAGGTTTAGGGGCGGGGTTAGGGGTAGGTCATCAGACCAATCAGGGATAAGAACCCTAATGAATATTCATGAGTCTTCCCCTACCATCCTGTGAAAAAAAAGTATCGCGACCCGGGGATTCCCCAGTCCCAGCTCAAAACAAATTACACCAAAATCCATGATTGTTCGTTTCACACATGTATTTAATGATCTGTAAAATATGTTGTTGTCATTATTTATTTAAAACAAAATCGTGATAAAGTAAAATGCGATCAAACTAAAAGTAGTAATATGCGATAGGGGGCCCCGGCTGTCAATCAATATCTTCCAGTCAAGCGGGCCCCTGATTGGTCCGGGCCCGTAAGCAACCGCGTACCCTGCTTACGGATAGTTACGCCACTGCTCAGAGGATAAATTAAAAAATACTATTGTTATTGTGTCACGAAATGTAGTTTAAATAGTTTTTCAGTCGACAATGTAGTTGTTTAAAGCTCAAATATGTGGTTTGTTTATAAAGATAGCGCGGAGTTGTAAGATGCGCTCGTCTACCCCGCCTGGAACAGCCGTCCCTCGGCCAGTGCTTCTGAAGTTTTGCCGCTGACTCGGATGTCTGTAGTCTAGTGGTTAAACATGAGATATAATTTGTCTTGTGTATATCTAACGGGCGATCTTTGGTCTCATTAATCTATAAATGGTTCCCTGGTAAATCGTTTTGGCTGAGGGTAAAGTGAAGTTTCATAACTTTATATTTAGGCTATTTTACCGTTGTATCCTGCTGTATGTTTGACTGAAGCTACTTCTGTTATAATGGCTATTACTGATCAATAAAACTGAAATTTAACAAAAAGAGTTAAATATTAAAGTCACTATTTAACTTATTTTTTATTGTGTATATTCTGTAATTGATATTTCTTATTCTATTGCTATTATTATAGTATTATTAATAAACTATGCTATTATCAATATTTTTATGATTGTATTATTGTACTTATGATATTATATAATTATACTAATCATTACCATTTTATTTGCTGTATACTATTTGTTTATTTTATTGACTAAACTATTTACTATTACTTCTCACTTTATGTTATATATACTATTTGCATTGCACTGTAGTTGTACCATAACGTATTATTATAAAGGATCCATCAGTTATCTTTGTTATTGCTAAAATCTGGTCAATCACAGAAAATGCTTTTTCCACAATAAGAAAACTTAAATTATATTTCAGTATGGGGGTCTTCACCATTCTTATCCAAGAATAAAAAGCCAGATACATGACAAGCCTGAGCTTTGACCATTCTTTATTAAAAAAAATATTTTACAAGTCTAACTATCGAGATACTTGTAAATATCTAAAATACTTGTAGATAACTAGAGATGGAACTTTTTGTACACCACATACAAACCACTGAAATCGGTTGATAAATGTAAAAACAGTTTGTTTTTATCCAGAAAAAAACGCAGCTCCCCCGTTTACTTACATTAGATTACAGTGCAGTCTTGCCCTCCGCAAAATGGCGGACCCGTTGACGTATCGCAGCAACGCTCCAAAGCGGCCAATAGGGCGTCTATGTATTTATTATGTCTATGGTTCCTGTGACATGCGCCGTGGTTCTGCTGTGATTTTTGTGTGGAACTATTTCCGCTGCTGAAACAGAACAAAAACACCCTGTTTTAGGAAATCAATGTCACATTTCCAATCGTGATGGTGTTCAGGACAAATAATTGAGGTTGCTTAACATATGTTAAAAATATAAAAACTCCACATTTAGATGTTTTATAGGCAGTATGTTGTTAACTGAGTGTGTGTGTGCGCGCTCATGTGTGTAGATTTCTCCTCGAGAGGCCGCGCGAGCGTCAGTAATAGTCAACAACACTGACAGTAATGCAGCGCAATATGAAAGAGTTCGTCTTAGGTTTAACAACCTATGAAACTAATTATGAACAATATGAAACTAAAACGACATGAGCTTAATTTAAAATGTCTTAGGATATTGAGAGGTGGGTAAACGCTATTTCTGAATATTGGGAGGTGCGTAAACGGCGTTTACTCCTCTACATCCCTGGCCGTCAGCTCATGATCCGCTGTTTTCTGCCAAAATAAAAGCCCGAGGATTTACCTCTTGCAAGTGAAGTAATTCAGACATAAGAATTGTAATTTTACTACTCTACTGTAAAGTTAAATAATCTTCCAGTTCCAAAGCAGCTACAGACAGCACAAAGCCTTACGACCCCCAATGAGCAATCCAGTGGGAACAGTGGGAAGGGAAGACAGATGTTTAAAGGAATATTTGGAGTTGAATACGTTCGCTGTATGGACAGCATCTGTGGTCTGCTGTTTACAGATGGATGGCGGGACATTTTCTCTCTCTCTCTGTGTTTTGAGCTTTGCTGTTTTGAGAATATGTGCATTATTTATGAGTTTGTCTTCCATAAACTTCCAAACAGCCTCCCGACGCCTGGCTCATGTCCTCGTGTAACTTCACACAAACTCACACATGCATTATCCACTCAGAGCCTGTGGAGAACAGAGGAAGGAGAAGTCGCCTCCAAATATATGCTTTGCATATCTCCCATGACCGGTGTGTGTGTGTGTGTGTGTGTTTGAGGAAGCGTGCGCTCGAGGGATCCATCAATACATCTCAACTGCAGTGTCTCGGAGTGTGAGTGTAGAAACACTTCCAGATGTGATCCAGATAAGCACAGTTAAATCCAGATCGCGTCCTCTAGTGTGCTCAGTCAGACACACGGCTCTAGGCCACTGCCACGGGTCTGAGCTCTGGCTGGAGCGACAGGCGCTGTCATACGTTTACAAACCTTCCAGAATCTTTTAGATGTTAATCATTTTAACAAAATATGAGGGATCATGACATTTTTATGTAGAACTTCTCTGAATAAGCTTCTTCACATAACAGATGTTTACATATACACTGTAAAAAACAATTTGTTGAGTCAACTTAAAAAACTTTGTTACCCCGCTGCCTTAAATTTTTTCGTCAACTTGACAATATATGGTGTATGTGCAATTGTATCAACATGCGTTTTCTAGTTGAAACAACAGTTATACTAGTTAATTCAACTTTTAGCTTAGTTGAGGACAATTAAACTTAAATGTTCTTGTTGTCTGGACAATTTCTACAAATTTAGTTGTGTCTACAAAAAAAAAAAAAGTTGAAATGGCAATTATTTTTTACAGTGTAGTCCACAAGACAAAATAATATAAAAATCACCCTGTTCAAAAGTTTGCATGACTACGGTAATCTCGGAATAAGGATGAGTCAGACTAAAATTAGCATAGGTGCCATTCTTTGTCCAGGATTGTTAAATTGCCCAATGTTCTTCGGGAAAACCCTCCAGAATCTTCTGCATATTTGAACCCCTTCCAGCAGTGACTGTATGATTCTCAGATTCATCTTTTTGAGATTTTTCATCTTTCATGTTTAACAGGCTGGGGTTTTTTTTATTCATAAAATGTAATTAAAATAAAAAATAATTAAAACTATATCCATTAAATGATGATGGGAAGACCTGACGGAACCATTTACAGGTTTTCCCCCATTCTGTCTTCTGGTGGAGTTTGGGTTCTTCGTTAGGGACTCTTAATATTGAACACTATCACTGATCTCCTGCACTGACACTCCTGGATGAGAACTGAGCTGAGCTGGACCATGGCATCAGTGTTTTCTCCAGAGCCGCTATATAGAGGATTCGACTTTGAAATACTAAAATAACTCAAACTAAATCTAAATCTAATCATTAACTGTAATAGTATATCAGTGATTCTAAATTAGCACTGATCGCACGGCCTCTCGTGGATTATTTGTTTAGTTCAGAGTTTAACAATGTGATTTTTTTTTTACTGTACATAATAGTTTGGGTATTTTCATCTCTGTCTTCTTTGTGGTGTTCCTGATAAACTGCAGATTTCTTATTCAGATGCATAACTTTTTCAACCACACAACCCATGTGACTTGTCTAAACTTATATAGTCTGTTCTGTTGGTGTATTGTGGTGACACCCATCAAATTCCATATGATAAAAATAACTTTGAGAAAATATGTTTTGTTTAGTTTTCCCACTGATGTCTGGAAGCTCTGCTGTGAAGAGTGTGATCTCAAACACACACTCACTCAAATAACTAATGAATGAGAGGTGTGTGTGGTGGAAAACAGAGTAGTTAATCTTCCTACAAAGGAAAATAGTTTATAATTCAGGCATGAATGTGGTCAACAGCTTGTGTTCAGGAGTGTGTGAGTGTGTACAGGTTTGGCTATACTTGTGAGGGCCAAATGTCCTCACTGATATAGTTTCTGTGTATTCTGCACATGTTTCTGTGGTAGTGGTTGGGTTAGGCCATAGATAATATCACTAACCTGATATAAAATCAGTGGAACTCTATGCAATGTCCTCATTAATATAGTGAAGTCAAGTTGTGGTCGTGTTCAAGTGCAGGTCCACCATCTTATCTATACGGCCCGGATACTGAGACTGTGGTAACCTCCGCATAAGGATGAGACAGACAAACTAAAATAAGTAGAGATGCCATTCTTCATGCGATGTAATGATGTAACGGATATGTAACATGTGTATGCCAGGTGTTTTTGATGTAATTTAAACTGACCGAGGGCCCTATTTTAACGATCTGAAACGCAAGTGTCAAGCGCAAAGCGCAAGTAACTCTGTGGGCGGATCTCGGCGCTGTTGCTCTTTAACCGGCGGGATAAATGCCTCTTGCGCCTGGCGCAAATCTAAAAGGGGTTGGTCTGAAGTAGCTTCATTATTCATAGGTGTGGTTTGGGCGTAACGGTAAACAAACCAATAAGAGCGTCATCTCACATTCCCTTTAAGAGCGTGATGAACGAGGTGCGCTTGTTCCATGGCGCAATACTATTATAACGGCGCATTTACCAGCGCGCTTCAGGATCGGGTCACAGCCGAGGAGATCGATGTTCTCATCAGGGCCGTAAAAGAAAGAGAAGTGACATTGGGGACGGGACAAACCCACCCAAATTAGCTTCGGTTAAACATGCATATAATAACTTGGGTAAATGTGTAAGCTTTGTGCCTATTTTTCCCATCGTCATGGACAAAACAATGATTTCCCTCGTTTTTAATATTTTTCCTTATAATAATGTATCATTTGCAAAAAGTAAAATGCATCTGCGTATGAGAGAATCGTCTACAGTGTATGCGCGTTGTTCACACTCTGTATTATGGCCAAGCATGCGCGCTTAAAATAGCATCTGAATGTACGCGCAACGCCACTGACTTTAGACTAGGGTTTTCCTGGTCAGTGGCGCAATCGTTTTCTGGAGCTGCAAAATAGCACCAGGGATTGTTTGCGCCGGAACACGCCTCCTTTTTTGCACTGAACCGCCCAGGGAGCGCAAGTTCATTCCCTAGTTTGCCGACGTGCGTCTGTGGAGGGAAAAGTCTGCTTTGCACACGTGCAAAATACGAATGATACATGCGTCGGTGTACAAAGTCAATTACGCTGGGTGCAAGATAGGGCCCGGAGTGTGTGTGTTCCAGAGTTCTGGTGCTAAATAGGAAAAGGATCCACCGCCTGCAGTTTAATTTGATATTCTAGGTATTATCAACTGGCCAGAATTTTGAGATCGCAAAAGACCTGAAGGACTATAGTGTGTTAAAGGGGTGGTATGATGCCCATTTTTACAATATGTAAAATAAGTCTCCGTTGTCCCCAGAGTGTGTATGAGAAGTTTTAGGTCAAAATACCCCACAGATATTTTTTTACAGCATGTTAAAGTGACCCTTTTTGAAGGTGAGCAAAAACGCGTTGTTTCGTGTGTGTCCCTTTAAATGCAAATGAGCTGCTGCTCCCGGCACACTGTGTGTGTGTGTGTGTGTGTGTGTGTGTGTGTGTGTGTGTGTGTGTGTGTGTGTGTGTGTGTGTGTGTGTGCCTGCCTGTGTGTGTGTGTGTGAGTCAATAGTCAAGTTGTGAACTATTGATCAAGAGTTAAAAGTTTCTGTTGCAATATCGAGTTCTTCTAAGCTATCTGGGATGCTGAGATGATGAAACTGATTAGGAAGATTATTGATAAAGCAATCTTTAGTGGCAGAAGTTATAGGTCTAACGTATTTATAACACGGAGTCGGTTTTGCAGCCTTGGCTAAATGTAATTTACACAAGACTAGATAATGATCTGAGATGGCATCGCTCTGCTGCAGAATTTCAACACCATCAATATCTATTCCATGTGATAATATTAGATCTAGAGTATGATTACGACAATGAGTAGGTCCTGACACGTGTTGTCTAACTCTAATAGAGTTTACAATATCTTTAAATGCCAATCCCAAAGCATCTTTTTCATTATCTACATGTATATTAAAATCACCAACAATTAGTACTTTATCTGCAGCCAATACTAACTCTGATAGAAAGGCAGCAGATTCTTTGATAAAGTCTGTCTGGTGCCCTGGTGGCCTGTATACTGTAGCTAGAACAAATCTCAAACGGGATTCATCATTTACACTAGATAGTGTTACATTAAGCACCATCACTTCAAAAGAATAATATTTAAAACAAGACTTCTCAGTAATTCTGAAGATATACTATAAATTACAGCAACACCTCCCCCTTTTCCTTTCAGACGAGGCTCATGTTTATAACAGTAATCGGGAGGGGTGGACTCATTTAAAGTAATATAATCGTCTGGTTTTAGCCAGGCTTCTGTCAAACACAGCACATCTAGATTATGATCTGAAATCATATCAGTAACAATAAGTGGTTCTGAAGAAAAGGATTGAATATCCAGCAACCCGAGCTTTATCATTTGTTCATTTGTATTATATATTTTTAAATTGTTGCACATCAATTAAATTATCACCCTTAAATGGGTATACTTTTTATGAATTTAATGTATCCTTGCTGTATACAAATATTAATTTCTTTCAAATAAAATAAAAATGTTAGTGAGCCCAACCGTTTGACCTCGGGTGTGAGTGTATAAGGTGTAACAGAAGGACATGCTGGAGGCTTGAGAACTCAACACAGCATTAGCTGAAGCCGCTTCAGAAACGGCTCTGCTTCTGCTCGATCAGCTCAGTGCCACTGCAACACTTCAGCTCAGTGCCACCACTGCAACACTTCAGCTCAGTGCCACTGCAACACTTCAGCTCAGTGCCACTGCAACACTTCAGCTCAGTGCCACTGCAACACTTCAGCTCAGTGCCACTGCAACACTTCAGCTCAGTGCCACCACTGCAACACTTCAGCTCAGTGCCACTGCAACACTTCAGCTCAGTGCCACCACTGCAACACTTCAGCTCAGTGCCACTGCAACACTTCAGCTCAGTGCCACCACTGCAACACTTCAGCTCAGTGCCACTGCAACACTTCAGCTCAGTGCCACCACTGCAACACTTCAGCTCAGTGCCACTGCAACACTTCAGCTCAGTGCCACTGCAACACTTCAGCTCAGTGCCACTGCAACACTTCAGCTCAGTGCCACTGCAACACTTCAGCTCAGTGCCACTGCAACACTTCAGCTCAGTGCCACCACTCCAACACTTCAGCTCAGTGCCACTGCAACACTTCAGCTCAGTGCCACTGCAACACTTCAGCTCAGTGCCACCACTGCAACACTTCAGCTCAGTGCCACTGCAACACTTCAGCTCAGTGCCACTGCAACACTTCAGCTCAGTGCCACTGCAACACTTCAGCTCAGTGCCACCACTGCAACACTTCAGCTCAGTGCCACTGCAACACTTCAGCTCAGTGCCACTGCAACACTTCAGCTCAGTGCCACTGCAACACTTCAGCTCAGTGCCACTGCAACACTTCAGCTCAGTGCCACTGCAACACTTCAGCTCAGTGCCACTGCAACACTTCAGCTCAGTGCCACTGCAACACTTCAGCTCAGTGCCACTGCAACACTTCAGCTCAGTGCCACTGCAACACTTCAGCTCAGTGCCACTGCAACACTTCAGCTCAGTGCCACTGCAACACTTCAGCTCAGTGCCACTGCAACACTTCAGCTCAGTGCCACTGCAACACTTCAGCTCAGTGCCACTGCAACACTTCAGCTCAGTGCCACTGCAACACTTCAGCTCAGTGCCACTGCAACACTTCAGCTCAGTGCCACCACTGCAACACTTCAGCTCAGTGCCACTGCAACACTTCAGCTCAGTGCCACTGCAACACTTCAGCTCAGTGCCACTGCAACACTTCAGCTCAGTGCCACTGCAACACTTCAGCTCAGTGCCACTGCAACACTTCAGCTCAGTGCCACTGTAACACTTCAGCTCAGTGCCACTGCAACACTTCAGCTCAGTGCCACCACTGCAACACTTCAGCTCAGTGCCACCACTGCAACACTTCAGCTCAGTGCCACCACTGCAACACTTCAGCTCAGTGCCACCACTGCAACACTTCAGCTCAGTGCCACTGCAACACTTCAGCTCAGTGCCACTGCAACACTTCAGCTCAGTGCCACTGCAACACTTCAGCTCAGTGCCACTGCAACACTTCAGCTCAGTGCCACTGCAACACTTCAGCTCAGTGCCACTGCAACACTTCAGCTCAGTGCCACTGCAACACTTCAGCTCAGTGCCACCACTGCAACACTTCAGCTCATTGCCACTGCAACACTTCAGCTCAGTGCCACTGCAACACTTCAGCTCAGTGCCACTGCAACACTTCAGCTCAGTGCCACTGCAACACTTCAGCTCAGTGCCACTGCAACACTTCAGCTCAGTGCCACTGCAACACTTCAGCTCAGTGCCACTGCAACACTTCAGCTCAGTGCCACCACTGCAACACTTCAGCTCAGTGCCACCACTGCAACACTTCAGCTCAGTGCCACCACTGCAACACTTCAGCTCAGTGCCACTGCAACACTTCAGCTCAGTGCCACTGCAACACTTCAGCTCAGTGCCACTGCAACACTTCAGCTCAGCTCAGTGCCACTGCAACACTTCAGCACAGTGCCACTGCAACACTTCAGCTTAGTGCCACCACTGCAACACTTCAGCTCAGTGCCACTGCAACACTTCAGCTCAGTGCCACTGCAACACTTCAGCTCAGTGCCACCACTGCAACACTTCAGCTCAGTGCCACTGCAACACTTCAGCTCAGTGCCACTGCAACACTTCAGCACAGTGCCACTGCAACACTTCAGCTCAGTGCCACCACTGCAACACTTCAGCTCAGTGCCACTGCAACACTTCAGCTCAGTGCCACCACTGCAACACTTCAGCTCAGTGCCACTGCAACACTTCAGCTCAGTGCCACTGCAACACTTCAGCTCAGTGCCACCACTGCAACACTTCAGCTCAGTGCCACTGCAACACTTCAGCTCAGTGCCACCACTGCAACACTTCAGCTCAGTGCCACCACTGCAACACTTCAGCTCAGTGCCACTGCAACACTTCAGCTCAGTGCCACCACTGCAACACTTCAGCTCAGTGCCACCACTGCAACACTTCAGCTCAGTGCCACTGCAACACTTCAGCTCAGTGCCACCACTGCAACAATTCAGCTCAGTGCCACTGCAACACTTCAGCTCAGTGCCACTGCAACACTTCAGCTCAGTGCCACCACTGCAACACTTCAGCTCAGTGCCACTGCAACACTTCAGCTCAGTGCCACTGCAACACTTCAGCTCAGTGCCACTGCAACACTTCAGCTCAGTGCCACCACTGCAACACTTCAGCTCAGTGCCACCACTGCAACACTTCAGCTCAGTGCCACCACTGCAACACTTCAGCTCAGTGCCACTGCAACACTTCAGCTCAGTGCCACTGCAACACTTCAGCTCAGTGCCACCACTGCAACACTTCAGCTCAGTGCCACCACTGCAACACTTCAGCTCAGTGCCACTGCAACACTTCAGCTCAGTGCCACTGCAACACTTCAGCTCAGTGCCACTGCAACACTTCAGCTCAGTGCCACTGCAACACTTCAGCTCAGTGCCACTGCAACACTTCAGCTCAGTGCCACCACTGCAACACTTCAGCTCAGTGCCACCACTGCAACACTTCAGCTCAGTGCCACCACTGCAACACTTCAGCTCAGTGCCACTGCAACACTTCAGCTCAGTGCCACTGCAACACTTCAGCTCAGTGCCACTGCAACACTTCAGCTCAGTGCCACCACTGCAACACTTCAGATCAGTGCCACCACTGCAACACTTCAGCTCAGTGCCACTGCAACACTTCAGCTCAGTGCCACTGCAACACTTCAGCTCAGTGCCACTGCAACACTTCAGCTCAGTGCCACTGCAACACTTCAGCTCAGTGCCACTGCAACACTTCAGCTCAGTGCCACTGCAACACTTCAGCTCAGTGCCACTGCAACACTTCAGCTCAGTGCCACTGCAACACTTCAGCTCAGTGCCACTGCAACACTTCAGCTCAGTGCCACTGCAACACTTCAGCTCAGTGCCACTGCAACACTTCAGCTCAGTGCCACTGCAACACTTCAGCTCAGTGCCACCACTGCAACACTTCAGCTCAGTGCCACCACTGCAACACTTCAGCTCAGTGCCACTGCAACACTTCAGCTCAGTGCCACTGCAACACTTCAGCTCAGTGCCACTGCAACACTTCAGCTCAGTGCCACTGCAACACTTCAGCTCAGTGCCACTGCAACACTTCAGCTCAGTGCCACCACTGCAACACTTCAGCTCAGTGCCACCACTGCAACACTTCAGCTCAGTGCCACCACTGCAACACTTCAGCTCAGTGCCACTGCAACACTTCAGCTCAGTGCCACTGCAACACTTCAGCTCAGTGCCACTGCAACACTTCAGCTCAGTGCCACTGCAACACTTCAGCTCAGTGCCACTGCAACACTTCAGCTCAGTGCCACTGCAACACTTCAGCTCAGTGCCACCACTGCAACACTTCAGCTCAGTGCCACCACTGCAACACTTCAGCTCAGTGCCACCACTGCAACACTTCAGCTCAGTGCCACTGCAACACTTCAGCTCAGTGCCACTGCAACACTTCAGCTCAGTGCCACTGCAACACTTCAGCTCAGTGCCACTGCAACACTTCAGCTCAGTGCCACCACTGCAACACTTCAGCTCAGTGCCACCACTGCAACACTTCAGCTCAGTGCCACTGCAACACTTCAGCTCAGTGCCACCACTGCAACACTTCAGCTCAGTGCCACTGCAACACTTCAGCTCAGTGCCACTGCAACACTTCAGCTCAGTGCCACTGCAACACTTCAGCTCAGTGCCACCACTGCAACACTTCAGCTCAGTGCCACTGCAACACTTCAGCTCAGTGCCACTGCAACACTTCAGCTCAGTGCCACCACTGCAACACTTCAGCTCAGTGCCACTGCAACACTTCAGCTCAGTGCCACTGCAACACTTCAGCTCAGTGCCACTGCAACACTTCAGCTCAGTGCCACTGCAACACTTCAGCTCAGTGCCACCACTGCAACACTTCAGCTCAGTGCCACTGCAACACTTCAGCTCAGTGCCACTGCAACACTTCAGCTCAGTGCCACTGCAACACTTCAGCTCAGTGCCACTGCAACACTTCAGCTCAGTGCCACCACTGCAACACTTCAGCTCAGTGCCACTGCAACACTTCAGCTCAGTGCCACTGCAACACTTCAGCTCAGTGCCACTGCAACACTTCAGCTCAGTGCCACCACTGCAACACTTCAGCTCAGTGCCACCACTGCAACACTTCAGCTCAGTGCCACTGCAACACTTCAGCTCAGTGCCACTGCAACACTTCAGCTCAGTGCCACTGCAACACTTCAGCTCAGTGCCACCACTGCAACACTTCAGCTCAGTGCCACCACTGCAACACTTCAGCTCAGTGCCACCACTGCAACACTTCAGCTCAGTGCCACCACTGCAACACTTCAGCTCAGTGCCACCACTGCAACACTTCAGCTCAGTGCCACTGCAACACTTCAGCTCAGTGCCACTGCAACACTTCAGCTCAGTGCCACTGCAACACTTCAGCTCAGTGCCACCACTGCAACACTTCAGCTCAGTGCCACCACTGCAACACTTCAGCTCAGTGCCACCACTGCAACACTTCAGCTCAGTGCCACTGCAACACTTCAGCTCAGTGCCACCACTGCAACACTTCAGCTCAGTGCCACCACTGCAACACTTCAGCTCAGTGCCACTGCAACACTTCAGCTCAGTGCCACTGCAACACTTCAGCTCAGTGCCACTGCAACACTTCAGCTCAGTGCCACCACTGCAACACTTCAGCTCAGTGCCACCACTGCAACACTTCAGCTCAGTGCCACCACTGCAACACTTCAGCTCAGTGCCACTGCAACACTTCAGCTCAGTGCCACTGCAACACTTCAGCTCAGTGCCACCACTGCAACACTTCAGCTCAGTGCCACTGCAACACTTCAGCTCAGTGCCACTGCAACACTTCAGCTCAGTGCCACTGCAACACTTCAGCTCAGTGCCACTGCAACACTTCAGCTCAGTGCCACTGCAACACTTCAGCTCAGTGCCACTGCAACACTTCAGCTCAGTGCCACTGCAACACTTCAGCTCAGTGCCACTGCAACACTTCAGCTCAGTGCCACTGCAACACTTCAGCTCAGTGCCACTGCAACACTTCAGCTCAGTGCCACTGCAACACTTCAGCTCAGTGCCACCACTGCAACACTTCAGCTCAGTGCCACCACTGCAACACTTCAGCTCAGTGCCACCACTGCAACACTTCAGCTCAGTGCCACCACTGCAACACTTCAGCTCAGTGCCACCACTGCAACACTTCAGCTCAGTGCCACCACTGCAACACTTCAGCTCATTGCCACTGCAACACTTCAGCTCAGTGCCACTGCAACACTTCAGCTCAGTGCCACTGCAACACTTCAGCTCAGTGCCACTGCAACACTTCAGCTCAGTGCCACTGCAACACTTCAGCTCAGTGCCACTGCAACACTTCAGCTCAGTGCCACCACTGCAACACTTCAGCTCAGTGCCACTGCAACACTTCATCGGATACTTTTACACAACTTTTGATTGTTTCGTCTTCATTGTTTCTCCATTCTTAATCATTTCAGTGCGCTGCTCCACAAGCCCTGCGCTTCTAACCCGCCGTGTCAAGTTGAATTCGTTTGGTTCATGAAGAACGTGCAAGAACGCGTCCGGAGTGGGTGATGTGGTTTTCATGCATCTTTGGTATCTCTAAAAAGAGAAGACACATGTAGTTTTAGACAGCGTGCTGGAGAGAGGTGGGAATCCCAGCGAGGATCAGACAGCGGCGCAGTGCTAAAATAGCAGCCAGACTTCAGTCTCAGCACAAAACACATGTTTTTCTGTGTGTCGTGGTTTGAGCTCTGCTTGCTGACGGAGAGCTTGTGTTGTTTGCGGATGGCAGCTGAGTTTCTGCAGCGTTCTCATTCTCTCTCCACCAGAAACCACTTAAACAGACACATTTTGGAAATTCTCCAGTTGTGAGCCACTCATATTAATATAAAGCTCCTCTCACAGCTGCTCCTGACATACTGTATACAGCCCTCATCACACGGAGCGCTGGAGCTCCACAATACTGACAGGAGCCGTGGAATATCGGGTTAGTTCACACACACATGTACTCTCCCTCAGAAGGCTTTTCATCCTCAATATATTTTAGATTTGTCTATTCACCCAAAACTTTCATAAAGAGATAGTATGACGTCTATATGAATCGAGCGGTTTGATCCAAGTAGACATGATTGCTTTATATGATGAACAGATTTAATTTATACTTTTTCCCCATATAAACATTGATCAACGCTCAACAAATATCTCAAACAGACGTATGTGTGTCTCGTGAGAACAAACCTCAACTTGTTTCATATTTGAAGTGCGCTATGTGTGTGTGTTGATCTTTGAAGTGCGCTATGTGTGTGTGTTGATCTATGTCTATATGTGAATAAAGGCCTAAGAAGACAAAAATCTCTCAGGTTTCACTATAAATATCTTAATTTATGTTTTTAAAAAAGGACATGGGTTTGGAACAACATGAGGGAGAGTGAATCTTGACAGAATTTACATTTTTGGGCAGACTATCCCTTTAAAACAAAGAACGACACCTACTCTTCCGTCTCTCGATACTTCCCTTTAAGCGAAGTACATTGTTTTAGCAACTTTAGTTTTTGCATAATTTTCTTTATGTGCAGAGCAGCGGCAAATTATTTATTACACCAGTAAAACATGTTGAAACTGACAGACAGACCCAACCTACATGTGTGTGTATGAGTGTGAGTGTGAGTGAGTGCGTGTGTGTGAGTGAGTGCGTGTGTGTGTGTGTTTGTGTGTGTGTGTGTGTGTGTGTGTGTGTGTGTGTGTGTTTGAGTGTGTGTGTGTGTGTGAGCTGTGCTGTGCTGTGTATATAAAACTCCTTTCCAGCGCTCAGATTCTTTGGATCCTATTTATCTGTGCTCTCGCTCAGCTGTGTGTGTGTGTGTGTGTGTGTGTGTGTGTGTGTGCTGTGCTGTGCTGTGTATATAAAACTCCTTTCCAGCGCTCAGATTCTTTGGATCTTATTTATCTGTGCTCTCGCTCAGCTGTGTGTGTGTGTGTGTGTGTGTGTGTGTGTGTGTGTGTTACGGAGAGACAGGCCGACCGCTGTAATTGCGTGTCTCAGATGTGGCTCAGCTGTACGTGGGCCGAGTGCAGACTGTGTGAGCAGTTCCAGACAGCAGACATACCAGTGTGTGTGTGTGTGTGTGAGGAGGATGTTTTGTGTAGGGCGTGGACAAGTGGAGAGAAAATATCCCTGAATCTGACCACGAGAATCCCACCCATATGATGGTGTCCACACACACACCCTGGAGGCTCGCTGTGTGACGCTGATATCCACGGCTATAACACTGTCACATCAGAGGACCAGTCTCGCTGCCTCGTGTGTTTGGGTCCGGACTTAACCCTGACACATCAAATAATAGTCAGGAAACAAATCTATTTTTGTAATGGAACAGTTTATTGAACCTTTAGGCAAAATGTTTTTTTTTTAAATGCATAATTTTATTACAGTTACAGTAAGAGACAGCAGAGTTTTGATCATGTTGATCATTTAGAGGCCTTAGAAATGTGCGTATCAAATATGATACACTGGCTTTATAGGGTTAATTATTCATGTTAGCTGCTGCATTCATTAATGTTCAGGAAACCTTATAGTAAAGCGGTAACTAGGCACTACTACGTCACACGAGTGAGAACGATGAAACACTCATATGGAGATCGTTCAGATTGTGCAGATGACTGATCTCAGACACACCGTCACTCATTACAATACTCCAGATTCATTAATATTACAGCTAGATTAAGAACACATTCATATGCTTATGCACGTGTTTTGAAGTAGTCACAATTTCTGTGCATATAATAATTCACTCAGTGAATGCGTCACCATCCGTCCGACTAACGCAACGCATTTCAATTTGCATTATTTAAATTCTTGGAAAGATGTGTGGGTGTTGTAAGGTATTAAGGTTGTCTTTCGCTGTTTAAGCAACATGGAGAGCTTTAATAGGATTTACTATGGTCTCACATTTTGACTGTGTTATCTCAGATCTGGTTCATCAGTCATGGAGATGTGTGTGTGCTGTGTCACGCTGATCGATCTGAACACTGGAGGAACTCATTCAGATGTTATTCATGTGATGTTTACAGGATATAATATACGCATGTAATATATGCATGGACAGGTTGAGGCCGTAGAGTCGTAGACGAGCCACTCGCAGTTTCAGAAAGCTCTTGTACAGCGCACAACTGTATATGAACTACAATCATCTCTTAGCAATCTAACATCATCTTCATCCCTCCTGTCCCAGTTCCAGAGATCTAGGAGTTCATCAGCACACGTTTCTGAGTATTATATTTCTCATGAGCTACATCTTTCTTTCAAACTTTCCCCCCATATCTTAGCTTCCCTGTTTCTCTAAGAAGCGCGTGGCGTTATCGCATCGACCTCATCTGACAGACTGGCTTCATACGCATATTGGATTTCAATATCAACATGATAAAGCTGAGCTTTTATATTGTGCCCAGAGATCAGATATATCCAGATGTTTCTCTCATTTCCTTTCTGCAGACTTTATTAATTGAAGCGGAAACATGAGTTAATTGTAAGCACAGGGATATTAGTTATCTTTAGATGTAATAGCTGATGATTTGACTTCATCCTGTATTGTTCCTGTATTCTTCTTCTGAACTCGTCTCAAAGTTGATGTGTGTAAACTCAAATCTGCTGGGGTTTATTTCACATAAACAGGATTAGACTGCAGCTTCGACACAGTTGTATATCACTTCAAGACCTTATGATTTTAATTCCTTTCTGTATGTTTGCTTACCAGAGGAAGTTTAATGCTGGATGTTTAATAACGTTATCCAGTTGAATGAGAGCAAGACTGAAATCACCGTAATTTTGTCCACTTTAACTCTGTCCCTGGTGTTTCCTCGTGACTCAGCGAGACGAGGAGAACGAGTGAGAGGAGAACGAGTGAGAGGAGAACGAGTGAGAGGAGAACGAGTGCGAGGAGAACGAGTGAGAGGAGAACGAGTGAGAGGAGAACGAGTGAGAGGAGAACGAGTGAGAGGAGAACGAGTGCGAGGAGAACGAGTGAGAGGAGAAGGAGTGCGAGGGGAACGAGTGCGAGGAGAACGAGTGAGAGGAGAACGAGTGCGAGGAGAACGAGTGAGAGGAGAACGAGTGAGAGGAGAACGAGTGCGAGGAGAACGAGTGAGAGGAGAACGAGTGAGAGGAGAAGGAGTGAGAGGAGAACGAGTGAGGAGAACGAGTGAGAGGAGAATGAGTGAGAGGAGAACGAGTGAGAGGAGAACGAGTGAGAGGAGAACGAGTGCGAGGAGAATGAGTGAGAGGAGAACGAGTGAGAGGAGAACGAGTGAGGAGAACGAGTGAGAGGAGAACGAGTGAGAGGAGAATGAGTGAGAGGAGAACGAGTGAGAGGAGAACGAGTGAGAGGAGAACGAGTGCGAGGAGAACGAGTGAGAGGAGAACGAGTGAGAGGAGAACGAGTGAGAGGAGAACGAGTGAGAGGAGAATGAGTGAGAGGAGAACGAGTGAGAGGAGAACGAGTGAGAGGAGAACGAGTGCGAGGAGAACGAGTGAGAGGAGAACGAGTGAGAGGAGAACGAGTGGAGAACGAGTGAGAGGAGAACGAGTGAGAGGAGAACGAGTGCGAGGAGAACGAGTGCGAGGGGAACGAGTGCGAGGAGAACGAGTGAGAGGAGAACGAGTGCGAGGAGAACGAGTGAGAGGAGAACGAGTGAGAGGAGAAGGAGTGAGAGGAGAACGAGTGAGGAGAACGAGTGAGAGGAGAACGAGTGAGAGGAGAATGAGTGAGAGGAGAACGAGTGAGAGGAGAACGAGTGCGAGGAGAACGAGTGAGAGGAGAAGGAGTGAGAGGAGAAGGAGTGAGAGGAGAAGGAGTGAGGAGAACGAGTGAGAGGAGAACGAGTGAGAGGAGAACGAGTGAGAGGAGAAGGAGTGCGAGGAGAACGAGTGAGGAGAACGAGTGCGAGGAGAACGAGTGAGAGGAGAACGAGTGAGAGGAGAACGAGTGAGGAGAACGAGTGTGAGGAGAACGAGTGCGAGGAGAACGAGTGAGAGGAGAACGAGTGAGAGGAGAAGGAGTGAGAGGAGAACGAGTGCGAGGAGAACGAGTGAGAGGAGAACGAGTGAGAGGAGAAGGAGTGAGAGGAGAACGAGTGAGGAGAACGAGTGCGAGGAGAACGAGTGCGAGGAGAATGAGTGAGAGGAGAACGAGTGAGAGGAGAACGAGTGCGAGGAGAACGAGTGAAAGGAGAACGAGTGAGAGGAGAAGGAGTGAGAGGAGAACGAGTGAGGAGAACGAGTGAGAGGAGAACGAGTGAGAGGAGAAGGAGTGAGAGGAGAAGGAGTGCGAGGAGAACGAGTGAGGAGAACGAGTGAGAGGAGAATGAGTGAGAGGAGAATGAGTGAGAGGAGAACGAGTGAGAGGAGAACGAGTGAGAGGAGAACGAGTGAGAGGAGAAGGAGTGCGAGGAGAACGAGTGAGAGGAGAACGAGTGCGAGGAGAACGAGAGAGAGGAGAACGAGTGAGAGGAGAACGAGTGAGAGGAGAACGAGTGCGAGGAGAACGAGTGCGAGGAGAACGAGTGAGAGGAGAACGAGTGCGAGGAGAACGAGTGAGGAGAAGGAATGAGAGGAGAAGGAGTGCGAGGAGAAGGAGTGAGAGGAGAAGGAGTGAGAGGAGAACGAGTGCGAGGAGAACAAGTGAGAGGAGAACGAGTGCGAGGAGAACGAGTGAGAGGAGAACGAGTGCGAGGAGAACGAGTGAGAGGAGAACGAGTGAGAGGAGAACGAGTGAGAGGAGAACGAGTGAGAGGAGAAGGAGTGAGAGGAGAAGGAGTGAAAGGAGAAGGAGTGCGAGGAGAACGAGTGAGAGGAGAACGAGCGAGAGGAGAAGGAGTGAGAGGAGAAGGAGTGCGAGGAGAACAAGTGAGGAGAACGAGTGAGAGGAGAATGAGTGAGAGGAGAATGAGTGAGAGGAGAATGAGTGAGAGGAGAAGGAGTGCAAGGAGAACGAGTGCGAGGAGAACGAGTGCGAGGAGAACGAGTGCGAGGAGAAGGAGTGAGAGGAGAACGAGTGCGAGGAGAATGAGTGAGAGGAGAATGAGTGAGAGGAGAAGGAGTGCGAGGAGAACGAGTGAGAGGAGAACGAGTGCGAGGAGAACGAGTGAGAGGAGAACGAGTGAGAGGAGAAGGAGTGAGGAGAACGAGTGAGGAGAACGAGTGAGGAGAACGAGTGAGAGGAGAACGAGTGAGAGGAGAAGGAGTGAGAGGAGAAGGAGTGCGAAGAGAACGAGTGAGGAGAACGAGTGAGAGGAGAATGAGTGAGAGGAGAATGAGTGAGAGGAGAAGGAGTGCGAGGAGAACGAGTGAGAGGAGAACGAGTGTGAGGAGAACGAGTGAGAGGAGAACGAGTGAGAGGAGAACGAGTGCGAGGAGAACGAGTGCGAGGAGAACGAGTGAGAGGAGAACGAGTGAGGAGAAGGAGTGAGAGGAGAAGGAGTGCGAGGAGAACGAGTGCGAGGAGAACGAGTGCGAGGAGAACGAGTGCGAGGAGAACGAGTGAGAGGAGAACGAGTGAGAGGAGAACGAGTGCGAGGAGAACGAGTGCGAGGAGAATGAGTGAGAGGAGAACGAGTGAGAGGAGAACGAGTGAGGAGAACGAGTGAGAGGAGAACGAGTGAGAGGAGAATGAGTGAGAGGAGAACGAGTGAGGAGAACGAGTGCGAGGAGAACGAGTGCGAGGAGAACGAGTGCGAGGAGAACGAGTGAGAGGAGAACGAGTGAGAGGAGAACGAGTGAGAGGAGAACGAGTGCGAGGAGAACGAGTGCGAGGAGAACGAGTGCGAGGAGAATGAGTGAGAGGAGAACGAGTGATGAAGAGTGGCTGGAGCTTCGAGAGTTCAGCGGTCACAGTCATCATCGTATCAGGACTCAGGAGTGAAGCCGCTGAGAGACCTAAAGCAAAGGCGAAGTGTGGTGTGACGTCATTGTGAACAAAATGAAGTTCATTTGTGTGTGTGTGTGTGTGTGTGTATTTTTAGCTGAGTTTACATGAGAGGTTTTCAGTCTTTGTGTGCTGGAAATGGAAAGCGGCAGCTGCCACTGATGCTCATCTTGTGTTTCACTCTTTCTGCTCATTCACGTGCGTGTGTGTGTGTGTGTGTGTGTGTGTGTGTGTGTGTGTGTTGGGGGTCGGGAGCAGATCTTCTTGTTGTGTATCAGGTGTCATTGTCACTCAGTGTCAGTCACAGCAGGGAGGATCGTCTCTGCACACACACACACACACACACACTGACTGCAGACTTCCCGTCACACACACACACACACACACAGCAGACAACCCGTCTCACACACACAGCAGACAACCCGTCTCACACACACAGCAGACAACCCGTCTCACACACACAGCAGACAACCCGTCTCACACACACAGTCTCACACACACAGCAGACAACCCGTCTCACACACACAGCAGACAACCCGTCTCACACACACAGCAGACAACCCGTCTCACACACACAGTCTCACACACACAGCAGACGACCCGTCTCACACACAGTCTCACACACACAGCAGACAACCCGTCTCACACACACAGCAGACAACCCGTCTCACACACACAGCAGACAACCCGTCTCACACACACAGCAGACGACCCGTCACACACACAATGACTGCAGACGTCCCGTCACACACACACACAGATGCACCACACAGACGAGCCTGTGAACCTACAGACAAACACTCAGCCCAAATTAATGGACTTCTGTATTAAGCAAAATATTCAAATATTATCTGGAAAATATTCAATTTTTGTGAAGTTGACAGCAAATCTGTCACACATTATTATCAATATGTCATTGAGTCTCTCTACACTCGCAAACTACATACTTTAGAATATTATAATAAACTTCTTCCATTTATACTTTTGAGTGGCTTATAGTCAGTGGTTTTTGTTGCTTTAACTTTATTTGAAGGAGTCGTTCTGTTCAGAATTAAAATCTCCTGATAGTTTACTCTCCTCCTCCTCGTCATCCAAGATGTTCATGTCTTTCTTTCTTCAGTGGAAAAGAAATGAAGGTTTTTGAGGAACACACTCCAGGATTTCTCCATATAGTGACTTCAATGGGGTCCAACGGGTCGAAGGTCCAGATTGTTTGACCTTTCATCGTGATTGCGTAATGTGTGTCGCATCACAGCTCGTGCAAGACCAGCATTAGTGTATATAAATGTGTATTTTGTTATAAATGTCAGCTGGTTTGTCTAGATGAGACTCTTATTCCTCGGCTGGATCGTGTCGAGACTCTGAAGCTGCACTGAAACTCACATCTGGACCTTCGACCCGTCCACTTCAGTCTAAAGAGAACAACGAGTATATCATAATATGTACATTGTTATATTCTTTGTTTTGAATATTTACGCAAACAATGTCTCTTGTCATTTTTACCAGATTCATCTAAAGAATCGTCCAAAGAGAAGAAGGAGAAAGACTCTGGGAAAGATTCCACGAAAGAACCCAAGAAAGACTCTGGGAAAGAGAAGGAGTCCAAGGTGTCTTCAAAAGAGTCCAGGAGAGAGTCGAAGGACCCGGCAAAGGAGTCTGGGAAGGAGAAGGAGTCGGCCCGAGAGAAAGACCCGGCAAAGGAGTCTGGGAAGGAGAAGGAGTCGGCCCGAGAGAAAGACCCGGCAAAGGAGTCTGGGAAGGAGAAGGAGTCGGCCCGAGAGAAAGACCCAGCAAAGGAGTCTGGGAAGGAGAAGACGAAGGTGTCCCGGAAGTCCTCGGTGAAGGCCAAAGAGAAGAAGTCGGAGGCAGGAGACGCTAAATGAGTGTGTGTGTGTGTGTGTGTGTGTGTGTGTGTGTGTGTGTGTGTGTGTGTGTGTCCTCGTCCTCCACCAGCGCTGCTTTATCTGTGACAATCTCAACTCTACTGGCTTCTTACATTCCTGATTTTGAATTGACGAAGAAAACAAGATGCAGAATTGGAATATTTTTAAGGAACTTCGATTAAAGTTGAATGAAATTTAAATGGATGTGTAGTTTTTAATTATACGTTTCATTTCTCAGGATAAAATACTCACATGCATGTTATCAGAAATATACATTTAATGCCATGCTGTCATTTTATGGAACATATCATTCCTGTGCTGAACTCTGGTGCGATTGCTCTGTTAGTGCGGTTCATGTGAATAAGTGTGACGCTGCATCCGAACCAAACTAGTGGACCAAGACCCTGAAAAGATGCTCTCAATCCACTTCCAGACGAACTCTGGTGCAGAACACGGACCAAAGCATCTAAACCGACCCTAAACAGGACGTGATGTCACGAGACGAGACCCTAAACAGGACGTGATGTCACGAGACCCTAAACAGGACGTGATGTCACGAGACGAGACCCTAAACAGACGAGACCCTAAACAGGACGTGATGTCACGAGACGAGACCCTAAACAGGACGTGATGTCACGAGACGAGACCCTAAACAGGACGTGATGTCACGAGACCCTAAACAGGACGTGATGTCACGAGACGAGACCCTAAACAGGACGTGATGTCACGAGACGAGACCCTAAACAGGACGTGATGTCACGAGACGAGACCCTAAACAGACGAGACCCTAAACAGGACGTGATGTCATGAGACGAGACCCTAAACAGGACGTGATGTCACGAGACGAGACCCTAAACAGGACGTGATGTCACAAGACGAGACCCTAAACAGACGAGACCCTAAACAGGACGTGATGTCATGAGACGAGACCCTAAACAGGACGTGATGTCACAAGACGAGACCCTAAACAGACGAGACCCTTAACAGGACGTGATGTCACGAGACGAGACCCTAAACAGGACGTGATGTCACGAGACGAGACCCTAAACAGGACGTGATGTCACGAGACGAGACCCTAAACAGACAAGACCCTAAACAGGACGTGATGTCACGAGACGAGACCCTAAACAGGACGTGATGTCACGAGACGAGACCCTAAACAGGACGTGATGTCACGAGACGAGACCCTAAACAGGACGTGATGTCATGAGATGAGACCCTAAACAGGACGTGATGTCACGAGACGAGACCCTAAACAGGACGTGATGTCACGAGACGAGACCCTAAACAGGACGTGATGTCATGAGATGAGACCCTAAACAGGACGTGATGTCACGAGATGAGACCCTAAACAGGACGTGATGTCACGAGATGAGACCCTAAACAGGACGTGATGTCATGAGATGAGACCCTAAACAGGACAGAATTCTAAACACACACACACAAACACTCACACACACACACACACACACTCACTCACTCTCTCACATACACACACTCTCACACACACACACACACACACACTCTCTCTCACATACACACACTCTCACACACACACACACACACACACACACACACTCTCTCTCTCTCACATACACAAACTCTCACACACACACACACACACACACACACTCTCTCTCTCTCACATACACACACTCTCACATACACATACACACACACACACTACAGACTGTTTTTCTAGTTTTTAAATATTTATGGTCATAGAAAAAGTAGAAATGAATTTATTCATTTTAATCTTTGAAGAAAAACTATAGAAATTTGTAAAAAGTAATTTGTAAAATTAATGTCAGAATAATTTACCTTTACATTGTAAGAATCGCCGGAAACATCCATCCATAATTCAAAAATATTATGCCATGTTACATTTTATATCAAGAATTTTATTCATTCCAATTATATTTGTTGTTGTTGTTATTTTATATGTTCTTTGTTCCAGTTTTTGAATCAATGTTACATTCATACTGACATACTGATGCTGAGTGAACACTTCCCTTTAAACCTGAAAATTGATTAATAAACATAATAAAATGTGGGTTTTTTTTGTTTGTTTTTTGTTTTTTGAAAATGTGAAAATGAAGAAAGTTTTGTGTGATGGTAGGTTTAGGGGTCGGGTTTGTGTGTGTGTGTGTGTGTGTGAGAGAGAGAGAGAGAGAGAGTGTGTGTGTGTGTGTGTGTGTGTGTGTGTGTGTGTGTGTGTGTGTGTGTGTGTGTGTGTGTGTGTGTGTGAGAGAGAGAGAGAGAGTGTGTGTGTGTGTGTGTGTGAGAGAGAGAGAGAGAGAGTGTGTGTGTGTGTGTGTGTGTGTGTGTCTGGACCAAGATTAGATGTATAATGGATTTTTTGTGGTTTTACATGCATCGTTCCTGTATTATGTTGCCTCATTTGAGCAACCTGATATGGCCATTTATCCAGATAATAATGTGTTTCCCTCCACACAACATCATCGCCTCCTCACAGCGCTGACCTGTGCGCTATTAGCGGAGAGAAGTGAGTCATATTTCCCACATCTATACATACTGAATGTAAATCACACTAGTCAAGTCAAGTCTCCTTTATTTATATAGCGCTTACAATACAGATCGTTTAAAGCAGCTTTACAGAGATAACAGGAAATAATGCAACAAAAGATTGTTTCTGTCCAGCAGATCTAGAAGCAAACAGACTAGAGCCGTGATTCCCACCTGAGGGTCTTTAAAAGAGTCCGCTTAGCTGCTTCTAAACCTGTACAACTTAGGTTATGACTTTCGGTGACTATAAAATGTATATTTTTGCTTAAAACTCGACATATTAATGATGAATGATAACCAGTTGAGGAAGCTTCACACTGACTGCAATTCACTGCTACAAAGTGTCTAGACTAGATTCATTTTCACATTTTCTGGCGACACAAGCAACAGCAACTGTATCTGTTGCAACAAAGTTTAGCAGAGATCAACTTCATGCAAATTAGCACAGGAGTGACATGTAAACTCACCAATGGGAGAGCAGAAGGTCATCCACTGTATGAAACTAACCAATGGGAGAGCAGAAAGTCATCCACTGTATGAAACTCACCAATGGGAGAGCAGAAAGTCATCCACTGTATGAAACTAACCAATGGGAGAGCAGAAAGTCATCCACTGTATGAAACTAACCAATGGGAGAGCAGAAAGTCATCCACTGTATGAAACTAACCAATGGGAGAGCAGAAAGTCATCCACTGTATGAAACTCACCAATGGGAGAGCAGAAGGTCATCCACTGTATAAAACTAACCAATGGGTGGCTGCATCCAAATATGCATATATTATAGTATGTGAAAAGAGTTGTATGTCTGAGGGCTTTTCCCAGTTAATGGCTATTTTTAGAAAAATTGGACTGTATGTGTGTGATCCTGGTGACTAAATTTACGCCTGTACGTTTACCAGTGCATAATTGAGCAAGATTGAGCAAGAGTGATGGGCTAGGACAAGTAAGATTGGTTTCCCAGTTGAGTG
The DNA here is from genome assembly GCA_029959095.1 of Rhinichthys osculus. Lineage (NCBI taxonomy): Eukaryota > Metazoa > Chordata > Actinopteri > Cypriniformes > Leuciscidae > Rhinichthys > Rhinichthys osculus. Next base: position 40,744,436 of record JARWKJ010000016.1, on the reverse strand, counting down.
AACAATTATTCTGAATTAAAGCCTGTTCACATCAACATTTGGTTCAATCTCATGCGATTTGTCTCTTAATTAAAGCTCCAGTCGGCAAGTCTGGCAGATTGAGTGGATTTAGGAAAATTTTGAATGTTTACAACTCTCATGCCCCTCCCCCACTATCAACGGATACCCTCCCACCCAGTTCATGCTCGTCAGTGCGTGTGCACCAGATTTTCAGTGAACGCCAGGGCTCTCAAGTGTCACGCATTGAGCGTGACAGTCACTCATTTCGGTCTTTTGTCACGCTCTCCCGCCACACATTGTATTTCTCACGCTGAAAAACTATTTGTAATATATTTAATATGCCGCAGCGCCCAAACCTCTTGCCGCGCCGCTCTCACTGTGGAACCGGCATGAATCAAGCGCGTTTCCTCTGGTGTTGTTCGTCGAGCTACACAATAGCCAATCAGAAAATAGCACTATTGTATCTGGGTAAGATTTAACGCAACAACCAATGACAAAAATGTATCCAACCCCCCGTCGGCTGGGTGTCACTCTTACCTGTCTTCAAAACTTGAGAGCCCTGGAACGCGCCCGTCTCATCAGCATCCATCAACACCATGGAGTATTTGGAGGTATGCAGTCCTGGCTAATCTACCGATAGATTCCATTTGCTAACGTCATTTATACTCTAAATGAGCGTACTTGATTTTCCGCCATCACTCTTCGTTACTGCGCGAACTTCCGCGAACTTCAGGCGTGTGCATGTGATTGTAACGTGCGCGAGGGGTGGCGTGTGCCCGATCTGTGATTGACAGTCAGATCTCACACCCCCCTGCGCTGATTGGACATGATGAACCGGGAGCTGTGGATTTTTGCAAAACAAATAACACGCTCCAGGTGGAGTTAGAAGCTCGGGTTTTTTTTCTAAAACCACTTTATTTATGTTGTTCTGTCAGATTATAGTGTCGATTTCACTGAATATGATCAAAAAAATGTTGCCGACGGCAGCTTTAAGTACAAAATGCAGATTTACGCTCTGACAGTAGGTGACTGCATCGGTGTGAACAGGCCTTTACTCTCAAATCATCCTTTCATTGAGTTTTGACTCATTTTGCCATTTAAATGACCAGTGTGTGTAACACATTACAAGTGCTGAGAGGTACAGAATCACATTACCTTTCTCAAGTAACTAGCAAAGTAACTGAATATCTGAGTTTATTTCTCAGAGAGGTAACTGAAGTGACTGTTTTGAATGTGAGCATTTACTCTCACTGGCACAAAAGCAGATTCAGTATTCCTCAAAAATGAATAAAAACAGCAAGCTCAGAATATTACGAAAACCTGCAATAATTAAATGTGTTAAATTACACAAATATACTTTATGTATTTAATCTCACTTTATTAACCAAAATGACTTTAGATAAACACCATACTTGTATTTCATTGTGTTGTTTTTATTGCTAAAGTAAGAGTGTTGAGCTTTCTTCTTCTGTGGTGCAGAACAGTAGCAGCTGAAAGGTTTGTTTGAGCGGCGCCCTCTACTGTACTCTACTGTACTCTACCTCTACTGTACTCTACTGTACTCTACCTCTACTGTACTCTACCTCTACTGTACACTACTGTACTCTACCTCTACTGTACACTACTGTACTCTACCTCTACTGCACTCTACTGTACTCTACCTCTACTGTACTCTACTGTACTCTACCTCTACTGTACTCCACTGTACTCTACCTCTACTGTACACTACTGTACTCTACCTCTACTGTACTCTACTGTACTCTACCTCTACTGTACTCCACTGATCTCTACCTCTACTGTACTCTACCTCTACTGTACTCTACTGTACTCTACCTCTACTGTACTCTATCTCTACTGTACTCTACTGTACTCTACCTCTACTGTACTCTACTGTACTCTACCTCTACTGTACTCCGCTGCTCTCTACCTCTACTGTACTCTACTGTACTCTGTCTCTACTGTACTCTACTGTACTCAACCGCTCTCTACCTCTACTGTACTCTACCTCTACTGTACTCTACTGTACTCAACCGCTCTCTACCTCTACTGTACTCTACTGTAGTCTACCTCTACTGTACTCCACTGCTCTCTACCTCTACTGTACTCTACTGTACTCTACCTCTACTGTACTCTACCGCTCTCTACCTCTACTGTACTCTACTGTACTCAACCGCTCTCTACCTCTACTGTACTCTACTGCTCTCTACCTCTACTGTACTCCACTGCTCTCTACCTCTACTGTACTCTACTGTACTCTACCTCTACTGTACACTACTGTACTCTACCTCTACTGTACTCTACCGCTCTCTACCTCTACTGTACTCTACTGTACTCAACCGCTCTCTACCTCTACTGTACTCTACTGTACTCTACCTCTACTGTACTCCACTGCTCTCTACCTCTACTGTACTCTACTGTACTCAACCGCTCTCTACCTCTACTGTACTCTACTGTAGTCTACCTCTACTGTACTCCACTGCTCTCTACCTCTACTGTACTCCACTGTACTCTACCTCTACTGTACACTACTGTACTCTACCTCTACTGTACTCTACCTCTACTGTACTCTTCTGTACTCTATCTCTACTGTACACTACTGTACTCTACCTCTACTGTACACTACTGTACTCTACCTCTACTGTACTCTACCTCTACTGTACTCCACTGCTCTCTACCTCTACTCTACTCTATCTCTACTGTACTCTACTGTACTCTACCTCTACTGTACACTACTGTACTCTACCTCTACTGTACTCTACTGTAGTCTACTTCTACTGTACTGCTCTCTACCTCTACTGTACTCTACCTCTACTGTACTCTACCTCTACTGTATTCTACTGCCCTCTACCTCTACTGTACTCTACTGTACACTACTGTACTGCTCTCCACCTCTACTGTACTCTAACTCTACTGTACACTACTATACTCTACCTCCACTGTACTCTACTGTACTCTACTGTACTCTACTGAACACTGCTGTACTGCTCTCCACCTCTACTGTACTCTAACTCTACTGTACACTACTATACTCTACCTCCACTGTACTCTACTGTACTCTACTGTACTCTACTGAACACTGCTCTACTGCTCTCTACCTCTACCGTACTCTACTGTGCTCTACCTCTACTGTACGCCACTGTACTCTGCCTCTGCTGTACTCTACCTCTACTCTACTGCTCTCTACCTCTACTGTACTCTACTGCTCTCTACCTCTACTGTACTCTACTGTACTCTACCTCTACGGTATGCCACTGTACTTTACGCCGCTGTACTCTACTGTACTCTACCTCTACTGTATGCCACTGTACTCTACACCACTGTACTCTACCTCTACTGTACTCTCCCTCTGCTGTACTCTACTGTACTCTACCTCTACTCTACCGCTCTCTACCTCTACTGTACTCTACTGCTCTCTACCTCTACTGTACGCTACTGTACTCTACTGTACTCTACCTCTATTGTACTCTACCTCTACTGTACGCTACTGTATTCTACCTCTACTGTAATCGACCTCTACTGTACTCTACCTCTACTGCACTCTACTGTACTCTACCTCTACTGTACTCTACCTCTACTGCACTGTACTGTACTCTACCTCTACTGTACTCTACCTCTACTGTACTCTACCTCTACTGCACTCTACTGTACTCTACTGTACTCTACCGCTCTCTACCTCTACTGTACTCTACCTCTACTGTACTCTACTGCTCTTTACCTCTACTGTACTCTACCTCTACTGTACTCTACTGCTCTTTACCTCTACTGTACTCTACTGCTCTTTACCTCTACTGTACTCTACTGTACTCTGCTGTACTCTACCTCTACTGTACTCTACCTCTACTCTACTGCTCTTTACCTCTACTGTACTCTACTGCTCTTTACCTCTACTGTACTCTACTGCTCTTTACCTCTACTGTACTCTACTGTACACTACTGTACTGTTCTCTACCTCTACTGTACTCTAACTCTACTGTACACTACTGCACTCTATCTCTACTGTACTCTACTGTACTCTACCTCTGCTGCACTCTACTGTACTCTACCTCTACTGCACTCTACCTCTACTGTACTCTACTGTACTCTACCTCTACTGTACTCTACTGTACTCTACCTCTACTCTACTGTACTCTACCTCTACTGTACTCTACCTCTACTGTACTCTACCTCTACTGTACTCTACTGTACTCTACCTCTACTGTACTCTACCTCTGCTGCACTCTACTGTACTCTACCTCTACTGTACTCTACTGTACTCTACCTCTACTGTACTCTACCTCTACTGTACTCTACCTCTACTGCACTCTACTGTACTCTACCTCTACTGTACTCTACTGTACTCTACCTCTACTGCACTCTACCTCTACTGTACTCTACTGTACTCTACCTCTACTGTACTCTACCTCTACTGTACTCTACCTCTACCTCTACTGTGCTCTACTGTACTCTACCTCTACTGTACTCTACCTCTACTGTACTCTACTGTACTCTACCTCTACTGTACTCTACTGTACTCTACCTCTACTGTACTCTACCTCTACTGTACTCTACCTCTACTGCACTCTACCTCTACTGTACTCTACCTCTATTGTACTCTACCTCTACTGTACTCTACTGTACTCTACTGTACTCTACCTCTACTGTACAGACGTAAACATACATTTCCTTCAGCCGAGGATTATTCATTTCACTTTTGGTGTGAAAGGGCCTCAACATTTGCCAAAAATTTTACCTTTTTTGTTGTTATTAAAAACAAACAAGCAAGCCCAGGTGAGAAAAAGTAACGCAAAAGTAATGTAACGCATTACGTTTCATAAAAAGTTACTAAGTAACGCAATTAGTTACTTTTTTTGGAAGTAACGCAGTATTGTAATGCGTTACTTTTAAAAGTAACTTTCCCCAACACTGTTTACTACTGTTGATTATTAAACCAATTAAAAGTGACTATTATAAGTGGATCTACATAAGAAGATTGGTCGAACCCGCTGTAATTATTCGGGCTTGCTTGGCAAAGGGATTGAGTTTGTCACTTTCCGAGACCTGTAACATATCTATGGACCTGTAAGATCCCGGTAAAATGCTCTCTGGCGCTCTCTAGCGACTAATATTACAGGAATCAAGTCCTTCTGTGAGAGCTCGGGCTTCTCTGGACATATCATTCCCTGAATGTGTGTGTCTAGCCTCATATCTCCAGGATTACTCTGCTCTTTCATGAGCATGTCGATGCTTTGGGTTTCTGGAGACGCTTAGCACCTACTTTGGATAATCGGCAATGAATGAAGTCATTGTTATTCTACGATTAGAAATTACATGCGAAAGGCTTGTTCCTATCCAGCCTGTGTCTTTATGATAGGCTGAAATTCTTGTTTGGTGAGAAAGTTAGGAGTGTGTGTGAGAGCCCAGCTGAGATAGGGGCGGATCTCACTACACCTCTCTCTCTCTCTCTCACACACACACACACACACACACACACACACACACACGTGCTTTTAAATAGCGAGGGCGTATAATCTCTGCGCGCGCCGGAGGACTGGTGTTTAACCGCGGAGCGCGTCCGCGGGGACCCGCACACACACGCACGCGCGCACACACACACACAGCTCGGACCACTCGGACCATGGCACTGACATCTCTACACACACCTCTGGATCTTACCTGCGTTTGGAACTCTGTGTGAAGTGTGTGAGCTGGTTTCGTCCTGATCATGTCGTCTGATGTGTGTGTGTGAAGGTTTCGCGTCGGGATCGAGTCCCTCAGGACACTCATGTCTCTCTCTCTCTGGATCTTAACGACAGGCTCGGGATACTCTCTCTATTCTCGTGTTTTCTCTCTTTATTCTCGTGTTTTCTCTCTGGAGCGGATTTAGGATGCTGTGTGTGTCTTCTCCAGTAACACACAACCTGCTGCTCTGGCTCTTCATTCTCCAAACGCCTCATTCAACTGCGCCTTTAATCACCGGTGAGAATCACACACACACACACACACACACTCGGAACGAACGAGCTCTCGGAGGAATATCAGACGAACACATCAAATATTAGGCACAACAATAGTTTCATTAAGATTTATATGGGAAATCTGATGGTTTTTGAGTTTTTAATCATAATTTGATTTTGAGTACGTGTTAGTTTAGTTTCGTAGAAATTAAAGTTTGGTGAAAAGAGTTTAGCTCATACATTAGCTACGTTATGCAATTATTAATGATTAATAAGTATACAGTAGTAAGTAGGGTTAGAAAATGCTGGGGTTTTTTCAACCTATATTTGGGTTAAATATGGACAAACCCAACTGTTGGTTTAAACCGTTTAAACCTAGGTTAGTTTAAACCACTGTTGGGTTTGTCCATATTTGACTCAAACATGGGTTGAAAACCCCCCAGCATTTTTTAGAGTGGAGCTACTACACTCATTAATAATAGCATTTGTAATACATAAGGATTTTTGAGTTTTAAATCTGAATTTGATTTTTAATAAGTGTTAAGTTTGTTTTAATCTAAAGGTAGTAAAAATAATTCAATTCAATTCACATTTATTTGTGTCGCGCTTTTCACAACACACATGGTTTCAGAGCAGCTTTACAGAAAACACACGAGTCCACATTACAGTGTACAGTGATCGGTTATCAGAGGAACTGTCTGAGTTATGCATTTCAGAAATGACCATGTACAAATCACAGTTAGCTAAAAATGTATTAATTGAAACAATGTAATAACTAAAGGCAGAAACAATGAGCTCACTGAAGTAATGAATACTTGTTTGTTAAAATTGTAGCATTGGTGCAATATTACATTATTCAATTATTAATGAGTATACAGCAGTAGCTGACCAGATATTTAATGTACTGTTGCTATTTAGATTAATTCAGCAAAATGAAATCATATTTTTTACTTTAATTAAACCAGTTAATTATTTAGGTTACCTTTTTTTTTTTTTTTTTTTATGCGTCAATAATCACTTACATACAGGGAAACACTGCAAGATAAAGTGTGGGATTCATGGTGATATCTTGGTTACACTAAAGGAGGAGGGTTTGGACTGATGTCTTCTTCTCTTCTTCTTCTTGCAGGAACAGAGGCTAGCTGTGAGAACGAGGGAGAAGTCCTGCACATCCCGAACATCACAGACAACCCCTGCATCTCCTGCGTGTGTCTGGTGAGGACATCACATATGCTTTCATACGCCAGATTCATAATTACAGCTGTGGATTTGTGGAGCGCTCTGTTGAGGCAGCAGTCACGGCTGGGCAAACACACTGCCAAATCACTGTTGGTTTAACTTAAAAAAGCAAGTAAGACTTCATTGAAACTAAAATTTCGAGTTAATACAGTGAAAGAGATTACTTTAATAAACAGAAACTTAAAATATTACGTTATCGGAACAACATTAGTGAACCCAAGTTGTTTTGGCAAAAGAAGAAAAAAAAAGTTGTGATAAATCATAAAAATAATTTTTACATTGTGTCAACACAAGGGTTATACGGATGTTCAAGAAGTATTATACAACAAATAAGATTCTGACAGAATATAAAAAATATTTCAGAGTTGTGTAGAATTAATCAATATTCAGTCATCTGTAATCATTCTGTTTATAAGAACAGTCTTTGATATAATAATGACAATAATAACAATAATAATAATAGTAAAACTGTAAGTAGTACTGGCTTCATAATTTACATATTGTTTAAAGGGGAATTTAAGGTAACACTTTGTTTTACAGTGTCCTTGTTACACACGTTACATGTACTAATTAACCAACTATGTAATAACAGTAAATTGTGCATAATCACATGCAACTAACCCTAACCCAGAGTCAAAGGTTTTTATCTCTCCATACATCAGAATTTTTTTTAGTAATTTTTTATTATAAAATCAGGCACATTATATATGAACAAACCGCTCTGTAAAAACCTTCTGAATATAGATAGTCATAAAACTGTAACGTAACGTTTGGTGTGTGTAAAGCTGCGGAAGTGGGGATTTCTGGAGAAAAAAACATATATGTACTGTAATGGAAATATACAGCCACAAATAGATAAAGTGCTGTAAAAGATACACTTAAACATGTATTTTGGATGTTTTCTTTTCGCGAGTCAGAAAAAACACTTTATGAAAAGACAAAAAGCCCAAAATCAGAAAATTGACAGATGCATGAAAACAGTGTTTTTGCCTGTAGTGTCTCGCTTTAACTGTATAATGACACTGTAACTGTATCAAGGACACCTTAAAATAAAGTATATCCGAATTTATATGTGGATATTTGTACACTGTAAAAATGATATGATCAGTAAGTTGTGACACTACACTACTTGAACTCGTCAAAAGAATTTAAGCAACTTTAGCTTCTTTTTATACGTTAAACAAGATTCAACTGCATTTATTAAGTGCATTTAATATAAACAGTTGAAACGACAGCAGCTGAGCTTGAGTTTTTAAGTTGAAATAAGTGATTAGTGTAAATGTGTTATGCATAACTGTGTCCGGTGTAGATGATCACACATTTAACATCTGTAATCGCACATGTACTGGCAGTGAGTAAGTGTTCTTGTGTCTAACGGGAAGGATCTGAGAGTCTTCTCAAGGTTGCAGTGTGAGAACTGATACGACGGTTTGATGAATGTCTCGTATTGATTAGCGATCAATGCAGGAAGTTTAATCTCTGAAAGATGACGCTGCCTGTTATGGTCATGCATTTGTCTGCTGTTGACGGGATGTCATGATGTGATTGAGTTAAGCGGATCTGTCACGTCCCGAACTCAATGTCCTGCTTGTGTTTGTTATATTGTGAAATGATTGCATCCGGTTTGACTGATAAGGGCTCGTTCTTCATGTATTCTCTCTGTGGACAGAACCAGAAAGCAGACTGTAAGCAGGAGAAGTGTCCGGTGTTGGATGAAGACTGTGCGCTGGTGGTCAAACAGACGGGAGCCTGCTGTGAACGATGCAAAGGTCTGAAATATGACTAATATCTTAATATTATTTATTGCATCTGGGGTAACAGACTTGAGCTCTGCACTTCTGCATACAGCCAAACCAAAATGTATTCAGACACCTTCAACATTTCTCACATTATCTCAGTTTATTCGCTATAGTTTAGGAAATGGTGATATGAGCAGAACTCAGTGGATATTTGACTGGTTTTGTCCGTCCTTCTGTTAGACTCTCACACATGAATTATGTTGAATATCTGTCAGATTAGATAATAATTAGATAATACCAGTTTAGCTCAACCAGTGACCAAGCAATGCTTCATGTTGTTCAGTGTGTGTGTAAAAAGAGCATTAGCAATTACAGAAAACACACTTCAGCAAAACATGATCAGCTCAAAATGCCCGAATCATTTTTGGTCCCGATTTTTTAATAAATGTCACTGGTAGTCACTGTATGAAGAGTTATTGGGTGTAATATGTCACAGTTTACTTTATTTTGCTCTCCTCACTTACATACATGAACTATAGTGTCCTGAACCCACTAGTAAAACAATATCTGGTGTCTGAATCATTTTTGGTTTGACTGTTGACTGTAGTTTTGCTGTTTAACTGTTGAGTTTAGCATCACTGCCACCTTGTGGTCGACAGACGCCCTTACAGCTGAAGACTCGTCTTCTCTCTTTCTGTCCTGGATGTTTTTATTTGAGCTGCTGGGACTTGATTTTGTCTGTGGGGAATAGAGGTTATGCATTGAGTCCCTTTCCCGTGGGAACACACTCCCTCAGCCGGACTGAGTGGCAGAAGAGCTGCGGAGAGACTGGATTTAATAGAAGAAACTGAGAAAACACAGTAAAACAAACGATTATCAGTTTAGACTCGATATAGTGATCCTTATAACTCACCAAAGGTCCAGTGATCATGATATTGACATGCAGCAGGAATCGTGTTTCCTGACATTTATATGAGCCTGATTTCCAAATACATAAAGCAAATTTGCCTGTGAACGCTTTATATAAATACAAGTATAAATGCATGTCATCATTTATATCACCCAGCCCTAAATCTTGTGTAGTTTTTTGTCAGTGTTTATTTAAAAACATACAATTATGCAGAATATATGATGGTATTTTTAATTTTAATATTTAACTTATGAAATGTCAGTACAATATATAACAATACAATATATAGCGTGTGATTTTACCCCATAAATCAGCATATTGACACAGAATAATAACTGCAAATCCACCGTTCGCTGCCTGGATCCAGATGTTTCTATGAATTGCAGCAATTCATTTGTTTCTCTGTTCTGCAGCTTTCGGCAGTGTGTAAAAATATACCTCAGATTTCTTGTCAAATCTAGTTGTTCAGTCAATCTCAAAGCTCTTTCCCAGTGCTCAGTGTTTCTGCCTCTCAGTGTTTCTGCTGTCACGGCCGGCTCTAAGCCGCGACAAATGAGGGAGGCAACGAGAACAAAAGCCAGTCAAAGAGATTTTATTAACAATAAAGAATAAGCCACGTATATTAACGCAAAACACAATAAACACGTTCCAATAACACAGGCCTGTAAACATAACTTCCCAAACTAAAACTAATACATAAAGCAAATAAATAAAACAACAACCCAATCTAACAGAAAACCAGAGGGTAACCGAAGCCACCTCAAGTCAGAGAACCATTACCTTTTATAACCCTCTGCAGGTGTTTCACATTAATTACCTCAGTAGGACGGCCTAGAGGCACGTCACACTGCCGCTCAGTGTTTCTGCCGCTCAGTGTTTCTGCCGCTCAGTGTTTTTGCCTCTCAGTGTTTCTGCGGCTCAGTGTTTCTGCCGCTCAGTGTTTTTGCCTCTCAGTGTTTCTGCCACTCAGTGTTTCTGCCTCTCAGTGTTTCTGCCGCTCAGTGTTTCTGCCGCTCAGTGTTTCTGCCTCTCAGTGTTTCTGCCGCTCAGTGTTTCTGCCGCTCAGTGTTTCTGCCGCTCAGTGTTTCTGCCACTCAGTGTTTCTGCCTCTCAGTGTTTCTGCCGCTCAGTGTTTCTGCCGCTCAGTGTTTCTGGCGCTCAGTGTTTCTGCCGCTCAGTGTTTCTGCCGCTCAGTGTTTCTGCCTCTCAGTGTTTCTGCCCCTCAGTGTTTCTGCCCCTCAGTGTTTCTGCCGCTCAGTGTTTCTGCCGCTCAGTGTTTCTGCCGCTCAGTGTTTCTGCCTCTCAGTGTTTCTGCCGCTCAGTGTTTCTGCCGCTCAGTGTTTCTGCCGCTCAGTGTTTCTGCCCCTCAGTGTTTCTGCCCCTCAGTGTTTCTGCCTCTCAGTGTTTCTGCCTCTCAGTGTTTCTGCCGCTCAGTGTTTCTGCCTCTCAGTGTTTCTGCCGCTCAGTGTTTCTGCCGCTCAGTGTTTCTGCCTCTCAGTGTTTCTGCCGCTCAGTGTTTCTGCCGCTCAGTGTTTCTGCCGCTCAGTGTTTCTGCCGCTCAGTGTTTCTGCCCCTCAGTGTTTCTGCCCCTCAGTGTTTCTGCCTCTCAGTGTTTCTGCCTCTCAGTGTTTCTGCCCCTCAGTGTTTCTGCCCCTCAGTGTTTCTGCCGCTCAGTGTTTCTGCCCCTCAGTGTTTCTGCCGCTCAGTGTTTCTGCCGCTCAGTGTTTCTGCCTCTCAGTGTTTCTGCCGCTCAGTGTTTCTGCCTCTCAGTGTTTCTGCCGCTCAGTGTTTCTGCCGCTCAGTGTTTCTGCCTCTCAGTGTTTCTGCCGCTCAGTGTTTCTGCCGCTCAGTGTTTCTGCCGCTCAGTGTTTCTGCCTCTCAGTGTTTCTGCCGCTCAGTGTTTCTGCCGCTCAGTGTTTCTGCCGCTCAGTGTTTCTGCCGCTCAGTGTTTCTGCCGCTCAGTGTTTCTGCCGCTCAGTGTTTCTGCCGCTCAGTGTTTCTGCCGCTCAGTGTTTCTGCCGCTCAGTGTTTCTGCCGCTCAGTGTTTCTGCCGCTCAGTGTTTCTGCCGCTCAGTGTTTCTGCCTCTCAGTGTTTCTGCCGCTCAGTGTTTCTGCCTCTCAGTGTTTCTGCCGCTCAGTGTTTCTGCCGCTCAGTGTTTCTGCCGCTCAGTGTTTCTGCCTCTCAGTGTTTCTGCCGCTCAGTGTTTCTGCCGCTCAGTGTTTCTGCCTCTCAGTGTTTCTGCCTCTCAGTGTTTCTGCCTCTCAGTGTTTCTGCCGCTCAGTGTTTCTGCCTCTCAGTGTTTCTGCCGCTCAGTGTTTCTGCCTCTCAGTGTTTCTGCCTCTCAGTGTTTCTGCCCCTCAGTGTTTCTGCCGCTCAGTGTTTCTGCCCCTCAGTGTTTCTGCCTCTCAGTGTTTCTGCCGCTCAGTGTTTCTGCCTCTCAGTGTTTCTGCCTCTCAGTGTTTCTGCCTCTCAGTGTTTCTGCCTCTCAGTGTTTCTGCCGCTCAGTGTTTCTGCCTCTCAGTGTTTCTGCCTCTCAGTGTTTCTGCCGCTCAGTGTTTCTGCCCCTCAGTGTTTCTGCCTCTCAGTGTTTCTGCCTCTCAGTGTTTCTGCCTCTCAGTGTTTCTGCCCCTCAGTGTTTCTGCCGCTCAGTGTTTCTGCCGCTCAGTGTTTCTGCCCCTCAGTGTTTCTGCGGCTCAGTGTTTCTGCCTCTCAGTGTTTCTGCCCCTCAGTGTTTCTGCCGCTCAGTGTTTCTGCCTCTCAGTGTTTCTACCTCTCAGTGTTTCTGCCTCTCAGTGTTTCTGCCTCTCAGTGTTTCTGCCGCTCAGTGTTTCTGCCGCTCAGTGTTTCTGCCGCTCAGTGTTTCTGCCACTCAGTGTTTCTGCCTCTCAGTGTTTCTGCCGCTCAGTGTTTCTGCCTCTCAGTGTTTCTGCCGCTCAGTGTTTCTGCCACTCAGTGTTTCTGCCGCTCAGTGTTTCTGCCTCTCAGTGTTTCTGCCGCTCAGTGTTTCTGCCGCTCAGTGTTTCTGCCGCTCAGTGTTTCTGCTACTCAATACAGTTTGGAAAGAAGCACCAGTGTCTTCCTTTTTTGTGTGCTGACCATCACATGCATTTTCCCTCTATTAATTGGATGGTTGTGGTTTGCTATTGGTGGATCTTATGTGAGTGACAGGTTGCCCCGCCCTCGTCATCAGAGAAGGGAAGAGGTGCTGCAAGAGGAACTTATTCTGATTCAAGATTACCAGGAACATGAATTTAACACAATAATGATGTGCACTGATAAATCATTTATAATAAACACTGCAATGTTCCATAAAAAAGATGTTCCATTCTCTCTCTCTCTCTCTCTCTCTCTCTCTCTCTCTCTCTCTCTCTCTCTCTCTCTCTCTCTCTCTCTCTCTCTCTCTCTCTCTCTCTCTCTCTCTCTCTCTCTCTCTCTCTCTCTCTCTCTCTCTCTCTCTGTCTCTCTCTCAGGCTGTCAGCTGAACGGGATGTCCTACAACAGTTCCCATCACTGGATCAGTCCTGTCAAACCCTGTGTCACATACAGCTGTCAGGTGCGTTGATCAATCATACAACACTGATATACTGTAGTCCAGAACTAGAATAAACAGAACCAGGTCACCAGGACCGGACGGAAGTATATCTGGAGTAATACCGCAGACTGACTGCTTTAAAAAACTAGATTTAAATGAGAAGAAATAATTTTTCTGTAGATGAACCTGCTAGCTCACCGCACACACAATATGTGCTTTTTCATATTTAAGTCACTGTAACAAGAGACAAATCAGCTACAAACATAAACATCCTCTTCAATCTTTCCTCGCACATGTAAGTTTTAGTTGTTTTTTTTGTACAGGAAGGAGTCGTCACTGAAGCAGAGATGAGGTGTGTCATTCACTGTAAAAACCCCAGAATACACCCGAAGAGATGCTGTCCAACCTGCCCGGGTCAGTCAGTGGGTGTGTGTGTGTGTGTGTGATGGTATGTTTAGGGGTCGGGTTAGTGTAAGGGGAGAGAATATACAGTTTATACGCTATAAAATCCATTACGCCTATGGAATGTCCTCATAAGTATAGCAAAACAAATCTCTGTGTGTGTGTGTGTGTTTGTGTGTGTGTGTGTGTGTGTGTGTGTGTGTGTGTGTGTGTGTGTGTGTGTGTGTGTGTGTGTGTGTGTGACTGTTTTCATATGCAGTGCATTTTTCAGAAAAAAAGAGAAAGGGAAACCTAAACAATTTAAAAAGAAGACTATTTAATCTGAATGATATGAACAGCATTCTAGATATTAATATGCACAACATTTTCTCAATAATGTCACATGATTAAACTATCCACAAGGCTTTTTTGTCTAGAAGTGTGTTGAATATCTTTGTTAATCAGCCAGATTCTCATCACGGCGCTTGTTGATATTTTATATCTTCACAGGATGTATTTTCGAGGGGAATTTATATAAAGAAGACGAAGAATTTCATCCTGAAGGGAATCCCTGTATTAAATGCATCTGCACAGTGAGTTTATCTGCTGAACACTGTTCTCAGATCAGTCACAACAAAACACTCTTTACACTGGCCAAACCATAGTAGCCCTTTCAACTTTCAAAATGATAATAATAATAGTAAATGTAATTCCATGTTGAATATAAGCATCTGTTGTTCTCTCTCTTTGACATTAGCAGCTGTAGTTCAGTGAAGTGTGTGTGTGTGTGTGTGTGTGTGTGTGTGTTTCAGGGAGGTCACAGCATGTGTCAGAAGGTGGTGTGTCCTGTCCTGTCCTGCCCGTCTCATCTCACACACACACCGGCGGGTCACTGCTGTCCCAGATGCCGTGGTGAGTTTCTCAACATCCACACACTTCCAGAACCTCAGTGACAGATATCACACACATCCACTAAACTAGATATCCCCCCCCGCATTGCACATGCAACAAACCATCCAAATATTAAATGAAACTTCATATCAGATATTTAGTCATTCGTCAATATGATGCATCCCAGACAGCAACATAGTGTCGGCCCAGATCCGGCCCACATCTGGTACGCGTGGGCGTCCACACGTGGGCCGGATCGGTTGGTCTCTGTCTTCATGGTCTCTGTATAAGTGCGGTGATGTTCGTCTCCTGCAGGTCAGAGGAAGGTGTTCGACTTGTCTCCGGGCAGCTGTCTCTTCCACAGCGAGGTCTACGAGAACGGCTCCTCCATCAGCTATGACGCCTGCACCGTCTGCACGTGTGTGGACTCTACGGTGGCCTGCAGGAGGACGTGCTCCCCGCCCGGCTCCTGTCGGGGCTCCGCCTGCTGTGAGGAGTGCCAGACTCACCTTAAGATGGAAGATGTGAAGTACTGCAGGGTGAAGAGCAAAATATACAGGGTGAGGCGTCCACGAGCATGGACTAATCCCAGACAGCACCAGGGTGGTCCCCTGAGAACTAATGGTTCCCCTAGGAAGGTTTTACTGGTTGCATTCGCACCGCCATTAGAAATTCTGAAGTGACGTAAGCAAAGCTTGTTGTTGTGACCTTTATTTTGATGGCGCTGAGAACGCCAGAGCTCGCATTCTCCGTGTTCATTAGTTTACGAACAGTCCTGTCTAATACGGTATTAGAACTGTTATGCATAGAAAGTAGACAGTAATGGTATTAAGGTATGGTGTGTATTAGTGTATTGTGTATCAGTGTTGCTGAGCAGAAATACATAATCATGTTTCTCTTGATCTCCTCAAAGTTGTGTTGGGTTTTCTCCTCAGCGTAAAGGTTAAGAGGCTCATCTATCACTGTTTTACATGTTCGTAGAGTTCGTTTGTGGAGTAAATATATAGGCTATAATCTGTGTTGACACAGCCTTTTTAAAAATGGCGGATGCTGGTGTTTCGCGTGCATTCGGCCAATCAGCGAACACTAACGTCACCAAAGTTCCTATAGCGCTGGTCTAGACCGACTCTGGAGTAGGAGTAAATTAGTTCCTCTAAAAGGAGTTCCTAGAACTAAAATTGTTCCTAGTTCCTGCGGTGCGAACACACCAAAATCCAGGAACATCCGCCAATAGGTTTAGGATCTATGAAAAGGTTCCTCCGGTGCGATAGCCCTTATAGTGTCGGCCCAAATCCGGCCCACATCCGGTACGCGTTGAATCCACATGTTCCAGATGTGGGCCGGATCTGGGCCGACACTATGTTGCTGTCTGGGATGCGTGTGGACAATATGATGAACTGGTTGATAAAGCCTGCATATATCAAGAGAATGAGTGTGTGTGTCTTCGTCTCTTAGGATGGGGACAGATGGTCGTCGGTGAACTGTTCTCTGTGCACATGTGTTAAGGGGAATATTGAGTGTCAGCCCAAGATTTGTGTTCCTATTACCAGCTGTCCCTCGGTAAGTCCTGTTTTAAAGACACCTACCACCAGTCCTACTTTTAGTCATACTGTACTTTATATATCACCTCTGTCGGGCAGAAACCTTGTATGTACAAAACTGCTACTTTTCAGGAAACAGGTGGCTTTATATATGATCAGGCACACACGTGTCATTATAATATTAATATTTTACCTAGATCAAGCTCAAATGCAGTTCTGAGTGTTTTATCCGTCATTAAAGTTTATTGCAGCTACACTGTTAAAGACCGCACTGGCTGTGACTCGACGACCAGCGCTAGATTAATATAATCTTCTCCGCTCCTCAAATACATAAACATTAACCTTTATATATTTATAGTGTTTCTTGAGTAAAGAAAACGCTGTCGTTATTCAAAGAAGCAGTTCTTTTTTATCATTGCATTGCAAACAAGCAGAGACGCTTTAACTGTGTGTGCATTATAGAGGTGGGCGGAGTTATGAGGTTTGACTGACAGTCCGAGGAGCCAATGGAGTTACGTGACAAGCTGTTTTAAATACTTTTCATTGGTTAGATATATGTAAAACTCACAGACAGACATGTAGGGTGACCACTAGTAATGAACTTCTTTCAAAAACATTAAAAAATCTAAACAGTAGTGTATATACATAAATCATAATTCATTTACAATTCAGACAGAGGCCTAACTCGTTATTTTGTGACTAGTTACTCTCAACATTTCCTATGGATATTATAACCAAAGACTTTATATATAGAAAGACGGTGCACTCGATTTACTTATGAATGGGAGATGGTGCGACGTGCAATAATGTGGAATAAATCCCGCCTTCTAAATAAAAGAGCCAATCAATGATTAGTAAAGCCGCAGGGTGAACAGACCTTCCTTGAAAGGGACATTGTTATACGCAACCTGTTTGATTTTCTCTGTCTCTCTATGAAAGTCTGTCTCTTTACAGTGTTTTGTCTTTCAGAATAAGATCCTGAATCGCACTGGCTGCTGTCCTGTCTGCACTGACAGTAAGCTGACTTCTTTACACAGTCATCCTGCTGTGAAGTGTAACAGAAGAAGACTTAAAAATCTATTTTTTTTGTGTTTTTATCAAACACAGATTTTATAAAAGGACAATTTTTCTGTTTTACACCTGTCACACGCTCAACAGTGCATCTTTCTATTAAAAATGATAAGTGCTATATGTTTGCCTTCTGTTTGCACACAAATATGCATTCTTTATTTAACCTAGTACAGGGTTAGTACAGGGTGCTTGAAGTACTTGAATTTGACTTTTGAAAATTTAAGTCCTGGAAAACCCTTGAAAATAAACCATATTTTTGAAGAGGTACTTGAAAAGTGCTTAAATTATTGATGATTTTTCCGAAAATTGTTTCGCACAAATATCGCTGCAGCCCGTCTGAGATATAGAGCTATTTCGTATGGCTATGAACATGATATTAAGTATATGATAAGTATATGAAGTATATATACTTCATACAACCGTATTTTGAATAAAATTTTTCAGGTCAATCATATATTCATGGGGAAAAGATCTGTTTAAATAAGGAAGGCGATTTCTTTTTCATCCTGTCAATGGTAAAGGGGATTCCCATGTCTGACAGCGCTGGTCAATGGATTGATCTCTATGAAGTAAAACATCAGATACCATATAGTCAAGTCAAGTCATCTTCATTTATATAGCGCTTTTAACAATGGAGATTGTTTCAAAGCAGCTTTACAGAGATAAACATACAATTTACGGTAACAGAGATTGTTTTGGCTTTATAGCGATTTTTGAATAATGCTATTTCCAGCTAAAGTTTTGATTGATTCACTTCCAGCAAAATTATCATTTGTTATTACATTAGGGGCCGCTAAGACGACGGCGTTCTCTCTAAACAGACTTTAAACGCGAACCTGTGACCTGATGGCGTTCACATGTGCATTAAGAATTGATTCTAAAGTTATATTCGTTTGAATATGTGTGCGCAGGTTTGTAATTTCCCTACAAAACCATGCCGAAACAAACTACTTGTCTTGCCTATACATTAGATAAAGAATTTTGTTTTATTTTATCACTTTGGGGTACGCGAACCGGAACATATAGATGTAATTTGGGTAAAAAAACAAATAAAATAAATAAAAATAATAAAGATATTGTTTAATAAGTGCTGATTGTAGTCCTTGAAATTCAAAAAAGTAGTGCTTGAAAAGTCCTTGAAAGTCCTGGAATTTCATTTTACCGAATCTGTACGAACCCTGATACCAAGTCAATAGTTCACCAGCAAACCTCCATCCCTCTCTCCATCCCTCTCTCCAGAGCCAGGCGTGTGCACCGTGTTCGGAGACCCTCACTATAACACATTTGACGGCCGCACCTTTAACTTCCAGGGCAGGTGTAAGTACGTGCTGACTAAAGACTGCTCTCCTGCGGCCAGCTTCACCGTGCTGGTGAAGAACGATGCTCGTCGCACACGCTCCTTCTCATGGACCACATCAGTGGAGCTGCACACGTCAGGCCTGAGCATCAGCCTCCACCAGCACCTGACCGTACGCCACAACGGCACTCGCATCGCTCTCCCCTTCCACAGCACCGGGGTCCACATCGACCTGGACGGGTACCTGCTCAAACTCACCACCATCGCAGGTGAGACCAAGTGCCTTTTAAAGAGGATTCTGCTGTTCTCATGTCCATCTGTGTTCAGTGTGTGATGTTCATCTGTGTTCAGTGTGTGATGTTCATCTGTGTTCAGTGTGTGATGTTGCTATGTGATCATGAGAAAGCTCCAGTTCTTCTCTATATCAGTGTCAGTGTTCCTGAACTCCTGAAACGCCTCCGTTGTAGTCTCGAGTTTCTTCTGGGAACGAACACGTCACAAAATTCCTTGGTAAGGTAACCAAGTACCATTTAAAGAGGATTCTGCTGTTTCCCATGTTCATCTGTCCTTATTACACAGCTCTGTGGAATGCTTGATTCTGATTGGTTAATCACAGCATCCAGCGGTATATTATCTTATTCCCAGATAACAACAGAAAACAGAAACACAGGCTCATCCGGTCAGTGAAGTCAGCAGCGCTATACACTCGCTAGGAACGCTTTACTTCGTGGAAGTTTTGCGTTTGGTGAGCTAATAAAGTATTAAAACTCAGTCGAATCAATATTGTGTAGAGTTATTCCAGTATCGTGGACTCGCTCTCTCTTGTTTCATACAAACGCAGCGGCTGCCATTTTGTGACTATTGTTTTGTACACTGTTGGATTATGAGATACAAAGAGGTACGATTTTAAAACAGTTTAATCTGAAATCAATATCTCTGATCTCGAAAATGATTAATGTCTTGAAATGCTGTGTAATAAGTGTTATGACTGTATACCGTATATCTTAAATGTCCGTCTAGTTTGATCTCGCCGCTGAAACGGCTCTCTCCGCGGAAGCTTTGCGTTTAAAGAGCTAATAAAATATTTAAACTCAGATCAATATTTTGTGTCTTAATTGTTTAAGTGGCAAGTAGGCGTGTAATAACCGGGATAATGTACATCCAGCCGGTTGTTAGAATAAACTCAGAATAAACCCCTTCAGGCTGATGGAAGACCTGATCCTGATCACCCCGTCAGGTTTATTCTGAGATAACAACCGGCTGGATGTACATTATCCCTTACATAGTGTGTGATGTTGCTGTTTGATCATGAGAAAGCTCCAGTTCTCCTCTATATCAGTGTCAGTGATCCTGAACTCCTGAAACGCCTCCATTGTAGTCTTGAGTTTCTTCCGGGAACGAACACGTCACAATATTCCTCATTATAATAATTAATGTGCAGAATAAAGGGGCGGGGCCTGCTTGAGTTAGTTAGTAGTGTGTTAAACTGGCGGTTATGGAAAGGGGCGGGACATTTCCCAAACACACTCGAAACGCTCGACCAATCACAACACACTGCTCCAGCCGACCAATCAGAGCATTCATTTCATTTCATTTTGGCTCCTGCGATGGGTGGGGGGGGCGTCCCATCCCTGTGCGTTGAGCCGACCAGAAGAACCAGTTGTTTCCAGTGCTGACGGTCTTGTGCCAGCTGCTCTGCATCCTCCACAGCAACTCCATGTTGTTGGAGGTCGCTCGCAAGGACGTCGAGCCATCGGGTGCGGGGTTTACCTCGTGGTCGTCTCCAGCCTGCGGCCCTCGGATCAAACTGGAGAATGGCTCTCGTCGGATGGTCAGGAGGGAGACGGAGGACATGGCCGAGCCAGCGGGTGCGACGTTGCGCAGCCAGGCAGGATGCTCTGGGCTGGCACGTGCGGGCTCTAAGCACTTGATTGGAAACCCGCTGGGGCCACCTGATGTTCTCGATGGTCCTGAGGGCCCTGCTATCAAAGCCATCTAATCTCGCAGTCAGTGTCTTATTAAGGGCCAAGTCTCCGAGCCATAAAGCATGATGGAGAGTACTGCCGAGTTGTAAATCAGGAGCTTCGTCTTGCGTGAGATGGTCTGATGCCGCCAGTGTGGTTTCCAGAGAGACTACAGGGCTGACGCAGCCAGGGCTCTTCTGCGGGTAATCTCTGGTTTTAGCTCCCCGTTGTCTGTCACTAAGGATCCCAGATACACAAAGCTCTTGACAGGCTCTACAATGTGATTGTTTTTGTCCAGCTCACCTGAAGGCCAAGCTTCTCAGCCTCTTCACTGTATATGCCCAGAGCATCTCTCAGCTCGTTGTAGGACGTGCTGAGCAGGATGGTGTCGTCAGCATACTCCAGGTCAGTCAGGTGGTAACTGCCGAAGGACACTCTGGGGACCCGCTCACACACCCTAGACATCAGATGGTCAATGATGCAGTTGAAGAGGTCAGGAGCAGCCACGCAGCCCTGGCGAACGCCACTGGAGATGGAAAACCAGTCTGAGTCTTTGCCATTGATGCGGACACAGCTATGAGCGTTGCTATAAAGCAGCTTGAACAGGGCAAAGATTTTGGGTGGTGCTCCAAGGGCGTGTAGGATACTCCACAGTGAAGTGTGGCAAACGGTGTCAAAGGCAGCCTTCAGATCTATGAACCCGATGTAAAGATGGCGATCTTTACGGAATTCATAGGTCTTCTCTATCAGCAAGCGAACGGCGGAGATTTGGTCTGTTGTTGAGCGGTTAGGCATGAAGCCAGCCTGCTGG
The DNA here is from genome assembly GCA_029959095.1 of Rhinichthys osculus. Lineage (NCBI taxonomy): Eukaryota > Metazoa > Chordata > Actinopteri > Cypriniformes > Leuciscidae > Rhinichthys > Rhinichthys osculus. The sequence continues at coordinate 40,723,126 of JARWKJ010000016.1, read as the reverse complement.
GGACGGCGGCTGCTTCTGATGGCTGGGAGAGCACGAGTGAGCAAGATCCTGGTAAAGAGCTTGCCGGGGATGGAGAGAAGGGTAATGCCTCTGTGGTTGCCGCAGACTAACCTGTCGCCCTTACGTTTCCAGAAGGGCAAAATGACTCCTCTGGTCCAGTCGCTGGGAAGCCTCTCTGTCTCCCACACCTCATTGAATATGTGGGTAAGCCACTCGATGATGGTTTCACCGCCGGATTTTAGCATCTCAGCGGTTATTGCACAGATGCCGGGGGCTTTCCTGTTGTTAAGTTTTTCCAGAGCGGCTCTGACTTCCTCAGGTGTGACAGGGTCAGTACTGCAGACAGCACTAAGGACTGCAGCATTAGCGGCCGATGAGATGGTGGTATCGGCTGGGGAGGTACCGTGCTGCAGAAGGAGGCTGAAGTGCTCTTTCCAGCGTTCGAGGCAGTTTGCTTCAGTTGCTATAAGGTTGCCATCGGAATCTTTCACCAGGGCTGTCTTGATGCGTGGACCATTACGGGCTTGGCGCAGCAGACTGAAGACCCGGCTCATATTGTAGTTATTGGCCGCGGACTCTAGGTGTTTAGCTTCTGCTTGCCAGAACTTCTCCCTATCCTCGGCTATAGCCACATTGCGCTGACGGTTCAGTCGCTGATACTCCACCATGTCGCCTCGGAGCCGGGCCTCACGCCGCCGGTCAATGATGTGGAGTGTCCTCTCCGATATCCAAGGCTTTTTCGGGGAAGGTCGAAAGCATCCGAAGACATTGTGAGCTGACTGGATGACACTTTCCTTGAAGGTCTGCCAGTCGTTCACCTTGTCGATAGTCAGGTTATCAAAGGTGCGGCGGATGGCGCAACTGAATTCTGTGGCGATGTTTTGATCACTCCAATCAGAGCACAGTGTGCTTTTCAGAAGGAGGGGCTTCATAGAGACAGGAAGTAAACAGAGCGTTACTGACAGACTGGGGAGAGAGGAGCCGCAACAATGGAGAATATGAGGAGAATAATCAACATTCAAGCAGGAAAACCTGTTCTAGTAGAGCCTGAAACATCATCAAGACTTTGTTAAAGGGCAGAATATGGGCTCTTTAACCATAATTTAATTGATGGACCAGATGCTTATTGCATTGTGACTACATTAGAGCTGGGCGAAAATATAGTTTACATTTTGCAACGATACAAGCAATCAAACAGTTGAAATATGTTATACAGTATATATTTCCCAATGCAATTATAGTGTATGCATGCAGGTGAAGTGGGACATATTTATATATCCAGCTGTCAGTATGTGACATTCTGGCCAAAATTGATTTGTGTCAAGTCCTCTTTAAGGTGCACTGCTGATTTGAAAGTATTAACTGACTCTGCAAAAAAGTAATTTTTCAGTGTAAGAATTAAGCAATTTAAGATTAGGTGCCTTGCACAGTGTTGACCCTTGGACTAGAAACAGGACTGTGATTTCATTAACTCTCTCTCGCCTTTATGACATTGATCTGTGTGCAACCTTTGTGCTAGCTCAGGTCACACAGCAGAGAGACAGAGTTCAACACACCTTTCTGTTTCAAAAGGGCATGTTCGATTTAAAGTGATTATTCTATAAAAATACAGTTTCATACTAGCTTCCAATTAGCAATTCAGTATGTCATGTGTATTTCTACAGCGCTTTATACAATACAAATTGTTTAGAAGGAGCTTCACATTAAGAAAGTAAAAAAAAGAGTAAAATTACAAAAATAATGTTATGTGATCAAACTGTTGAAATTGTGAAGACTTTTAAGTATTTGGGAACCATGATTGACTGTAAATTGAATTTCTCTGATAATGTGGATCTTATTTGTAAGAAAGCAAATCAAAGGCTATTCTTACTAAGGAAATAGAGAGAATTTTCTGTAAGTCAGGTTGTTCTGCAAAGAGTTTATATAAGTTTAATTGAGTGTTTTAGGGTAGGCTATAATATAACTGTGTGGTTCGGACGAGTTACATCTGTGAATAAAGTAAAATTAGACAGAATTACAAGAGTAGCAGGTAAAATTATAGGATCTAAGCAAAAGTCAGTCGCTCAATTATTTCAAATGGCTGTTCAGAGAAAAGCTTTGACTTTAACATGAGACACAACACACAATTGAATCATGTTTTTGAATTATTACCATCACGTCGTTGTTACACCAAAAGCGATTAAAGCAATATATAAACAAACTTTTGTACCAAATGCAATAAGTCTTTTGAATAAGTGGTAGGAAATGTGAATATTTTAATCTTTGATATTGTGTGGATGTTGTGTATTGTTAGATGTATCGGGTGGATGTTGTGTATTGTTAATTGTTTTTTTGATTGTATGGCGAGACCAAAGACCAATGTTCAGCTAAGGCTAAACAATAAAGTACTACTACACACTCGGGAGATCAGAGACTTATTTTACATCTTGTGAAAAGGGCATTATACCACCCCTTTAAATCGATAATATTACTGAATATATGTAGAAGAAAAGGTTTATCTTATAGGTCTTAATTTCCCAGACAGGTAGAGCCCATGTCCGGCCCATATCTGGACCGTGTGTACCGGATGTGGGCGGGATCTGGGCCAACACTATGTTGTTATGGGTCTAGTCACCATTTCTTTTCATACCTCCTTAAAAACTGTTTTTGCCTCTATTGGTGCAACCAGTGAATTTAAATATATTCCATGTAGTCTCTCAATTAAAGGTGCAATGTGTAATATTTAGGAGGATCTGTTTACAGAAATGCAATATCATATACATAACTATGTTTTCAGTGGTGTAGAAAGACATCACATAATGAACCGTTGTGTTTTATTCGCTTAGAATGAGGCATTTCTCTCTACACACACCGCGGGTCCGCTTACATCCACATGTTACTACAGTGGCCCTGAATGGACAAACGCAATTCGTCACTATGTTGTTCTTTGTGCAAAGACGCGAGCTAAAATCAGCGAATAAAACACTGACACAATGTTGAACAAGTAACAATAATATTCACAATAACATCATTTTACTGAATAATAAAGTGAACATAATTTCTTAATTTATCTTTGTAAAGAAATCTCATTGCTTAACCGTCTATTCTCTGCAGTCTCAGATTACGACATCACTTCCTGTCGGTCACGTAACTTCTGTTGGGTGCAATTCACAACCTCACCACTAGATGCCACTAAAATGTACACACTGCACCTTTAAGTAAATGATTTAGCCAAACGCTGTTTGAAGTGGTTTTTAGATAGCCTGTTACACCATCAACATCTCAAACATAGGCAAATGCATTATGTGTGTGTTCCCTCACTCTTCCCCAGGCCTGGAGATCTCGTGGGACGGGGACAGTCTGGTGGAGGTGGTCGCGGCCCCGCATCTGAAGGAGCGTCTCTGCGGGCTGTGTGGAAACTACAACGGTCACAGGCGAGACGACTCGCTCGGAGGAGACGGACAGTTTAAGTTTGACGTGGATGAGTTTGCTGAATCCTGGCGCGTTGAGGACAACGAGGTGTGTGAGGCTCCCAACCGCAAGCCCACGACCTTCCTCTGTCCCGGCTCAGTCAAAGTGAAGCTCCGCGCGCACAGGACCTGCCAGAAGCTCAAGTCCTGGGAGTTTCAGAAGTGCCATTCTGCTGTAGACTTTACCTCCTTCTACAAGTGAGTTCCCCACTCATCATTATCAAACTATAGGCTCTGAGGAAACTTTGCAGCATTTGAATCTTTAAATCTCTGAACTAAAGATCTCATGTAGGAAAAGATCTGATGTCTAGAGTGATATTAACCCCGATTTAAAGGTGAAGTATGTAAAAAAAATTGTGTTAAAATACATTCTCTTAAGCCAGTTTATTGATCATTGGCTTCTAATAGTATGGCATTCATGGGTTTATCTCCCCAAAAAGTGTAAACATTGAGCCTCCTAGACACCATTAAAACATTGAGAGCGTCCGCTCAGATCCATCAATCACTATAAGCTCAAGATATATTGACAGTTTGGGGCGTGGCTACTGTAGCAGGAGGAGAGTTTGGGGCGTGGCTACTGTAGCAGACTGAGAGTTTGGGGCGTGGCTACTGTAGCAGACTGAGAGTTTGGGGCGTGGCTACTGTAGCAGACAGAGTTTGGGGAGTGGCTACTGTAGCAGACAGAGTTTGGGGAGTGGCTACTGTAGCAGACTGAGAGTTTGGGGAGTGGCTACTGTAGCAGACAGAGTTTGGGGAGTGGCTACTGTAGCAGACTGAGAGTTTGGGGAGTGGCTACTGTAGCAGACAGAGTTTGGGGAGTGGCTACTGTAGCAGACTGAGAGTTTGGGGAGTGGCTACTGTAGCAGACTGAGAGTTTGGGGAGTGGCTACTGTAGCACACAGAGTTTGGGGCGTGGCTACTGTAGCAGACAGAGTTTGGGGAGTGGCTACTGTAGCAGACAGAGTTTGGGGAGTGGCTACTGTAGCAGACTGAGAGTTTGGGGAGTGGCTACTGTAGCACACATATTTTGGGGAGTGGCTAATGTAGCAGACTGAGAGTTTGGGGAGTGGCTACTGTACCACACAGAGTTTGGGGAGTGGCTACTGTAGCAGACTGAGAGTTTGGGGAGTGGCTACTGTAGCAGACTGAGAGTTTGGGGAGTGGCTACTGTAGCACACAGAGTTTGGGGCGTGGCTACTGTAGCAGACAAAGTTTGGGGAGTGGCTACTGTAGCAGACAGAGTTTGGGGAGTGGCTACTGTAGCAGACTGAGAGTTTGGGGAGTGGCTACTGTAGCACACATATTTTGGGGAGTGGCTAATGTAGCAGACTGAGAGTTTGGGGAGTGGCTACTGTAGCAGACTGAGAGTTTGGGGAGTGGCTACTGTAGCACACAGAGTTTGGGGAGTGGCTACTGTAGCAGACTGAGAGTTTGGGGAGTGGCTACTGTAGCACACAGAGTTTGGGGAGTGGCTAATGTAGCAGAGGGAGAGTTTGGGGAGTGGCTACTGTAGCAGAGGGAGAGTTTGCGGAGTGGCTACTGTAGCAGACAGAGTTTGGGGAGTGTTTACTGTAGCAGACTGAGAGTTTGGGGAGTGGCTACTGTAGCAGACAGAGTTTGGGGAGTGGCTACTGTAGCAGACTGAGAGTTTGGGGAGTGGCTACTGTAGCAGACAGAGTTTGGGGAGTGGCTAATGTAGCAGACTGAGAGTTTGGGGAGTGGCTACTGTAGCAGACAGAGTTTGGGGAGTGGCTACTGTAGCAGACTGAGAGTTTGGGGAGTGGCTACTGTAGCAGACTGAGAGTTTGGGGCGTGGCTACTGTAGCAGGAGGACAGTTGGGGCGTGGCTACTGTAGCAGGAGGACAGTTGGGGAGTGGCTACTGTAGCAGACAGAGTTTGGGGAGTGGCTACTGTAGCAGACAGAGTTTGGGGCATGGCTACTGTGGCAGGAGGACAGTTGGGGCGTGGCTACTGTAGCAGGAGGACAGTTGGGGAGTGGCTACTGTAGCAGACTGAGAGTATGGGGAGTGGCTACTGTAGCAGACTGAGAGTTTGGGGAGTGGCTACTGTAGCAGACTGAGAGTTTGGGGAGTGGCTACTGTAGCAGACAGAGTTTGGGGAGTGGCTACTGTAGTAGACAGAGTTTGGGGAGTGGCTACTGTAGCAGACAGAGATTGGGGAGTGTTTACTGTAGCAGACAGAGATTGGGGAGTGTTTACTGTAGCAGACTGAGAGTTTGGGGAGTGGCTACTGTAGCAGACTGAGAGTTTGGGGAGTGGCTACTGTAGCAGACTGAGAGTTTGGGGAGTGGCTACTGTAGCAGACTGAGAGTTTGGGGAGTGGCTACTGTAGCAGAAAGAGTTTGGGGAGTGGCTAATGTAGCAGACTGAGAGTTTGGGGAGTGGCTTCTGCAGTAGACAGAGTTTGGGGAGTGGCTACTGTAGTAGACAGAGTTTGGGGAGTGTTTACTGTAGCAGACTGAGAGTTTGGGGAGTGGCTACTGTAGCAGACAGAGTTTGGGGAGTGTTTACTGTAGCAGAGGGAGAGTTTGGGGAGTGGCTACTGTAGCAGACAGAGTTTGGGGAGTGGCTACTGTAGCAGACAGAGTTTGGGGAGTGTTTACTGTAGCAGACTGAGAGTTTGGGGAGTGGCTACTGTAGCAGACAGAGTTTGGGGAGTGTTTACTGTAGCAGACTGAGAGTTTGGGGAGTGGCTACTGTAGCAGACAGAGTTTGGGGAGTGGCTACTGTAGCAGACAGAGTTTGGGGAGTGGCTACTGTAGCAGACTGAGAGTTTGGGGAGTGGCTACTGTAGCAGACAGAGTTTGGGGAGTGGCTACTGTAGCAGACAGAGTTTGGGGAGTGGCTAATGTAGCAGACTGAGAGTTTGGGGAGTGGCTACTGTAGCAGACAGAGTTTGGGGAGTGGCTACTGTAGCAGACAGAGTTTGGGGAGTGGCTACTGTAGCAGACAGAGTTTGGGGAGTGGCTACTGTAGCAGACAGAGATTGGGGAGTGGCTACTGTAGCAGACAGAGATTGGGGAGTGTTTACTGTAGCAGACAGAGTTTGGGGAGTGGCTACTGTAGCAGGAGGAGAGTTTGGGGTGTGGCTGCTGTAGCAGCAGGAGAGTTTGGGGCGTGGCTACTGTAGCAGACTGAGAGTTTGGGGAGTGGCTACTGTAGCACACAGAGTTTGGGGAGTGGCTACTGTAGCAGACTGAGAGTTTGGGAGTGGCTACTGTAGCAGACTGAGAGTTTGGGGAGTGGCTACTGTAGCAGACTGAGAGTTTGGGGAGTGGCTACTGTAGCACACAATGTTTGGGGAGTGGCTAATGTAGCAGACTGAGAGTTTGGGGAGTGGCTACTGTAGCAGACAGAGTTTGGGGAGTGTGTAGCAGACTGAGAGTTTAGGGAGTGGCTACTGTAAGAGTTTGGGGAGTGGCTACTGTAGCAGACAGAGTTTGGGGAGTGGCTACTGTAGCAGACTGAGAGTTTGGGGAGTGGCTACTGTAGCACACAGAGTTTGGGGAGTGGCTAATGTAGCAGACTGAGAGTTTGGGGAGTGGCTACTGTAGCAGACAGAGTTTGGGGAGTGTTTACTGTAGCAGACTGAGAGTTTGGGGAGTGGCTACTGTAGCAGACAGAGTTTGGGGAGTGGCTACTGTAGCAGACAGAGTTTGGGGAGTGGCTACTGTAGCAGACAGAGTTTGGGGAGTGTTTACTGTAGCAGACTGAGAGTTTGGGGCGTGGCTACTGTAGCAGGAGGAGAGTTTGGGGTGTGGCTGCTGTAGCAGGAGGAGAGTTTGGGGAGTGGCTACTGTAGCAGGAGGAGAGTTTGGGGCGTGGCTACTGTAGCAGGAGGAGAGTTTGGGGCGTGGCTACTGTAGCAGGATTAGAGTTTGGGGATTGGCTACTGTAGCAGACTGAGAGTTTGGGGTGTGGCTACTGTAGCAGACTGAGAGTTTGGGGAGTGGATACTGTAGCAGGAGGAGAGTTTGGGGAGTGGCTACTGTAGCAGACTGAGAGTTTGGGGAGTGTTTACTGTAGCAGACTGAGAGTTTGGGGCGTGGCTACTGTAGCAGGAGGAGAGTTTGGGGTGTGGCTGCTGTAGCAGGAGGAGAGTTTGGGGAGTGGCTACTGTAGCAGGAGGAGAGTTTGGGGCGTGGCTACTGTAGCAGACTGAGAGTTTGGGGCGTGGCTACTGTAGCAGACTGAGAGTTTGGGGCGTGGCTACTGTAGCAGGAGGACAGTTGGGGCGTGGCTACTGTAGCAGACTGAGAGTTTGGGGAGTGGCTACTGTAGCAGACTGAGAGTTTGGGGAGTGGCTACTGTAGCACGCAGAGTTTGGGGAGTGGCTAATGTAGCAGACTGAGAGTTTGGGGAGTGGCTACTGTAGCAGACAGAGTTTGGGGAGTGTTTACTGTAGCAGACTGAGAGTTTGGGGAGTGGCTACTGTAGCAGACAGAGTTTGGGGAGTGGCTACTGTAGCAGACAGAGTTTGGGGAGTGGCTACTGTAGCAGACAGAGTTTGGGGAGTGTTTACTGTAGCAGACTGAGAGTTTGGGGCGTGGCTACTGTAGCAGGAGGAGAGTTTGGGGTGTGGCTGCTGTAGCAGGTGGAGAGTTCGGGGAGTGGCTACTGTAGCAGGAGGAGAGTTTGGGGCGTGGCTACTGTAGCAGGAGGAGAGTTTGGGGCGTGGCTACTGTAGCAGGATTAGAGTTTGGGGCGTGGCTACTGTAGCAGACTGAGAGTTTGGGGTGTGGCTACTGTAGCAGACTGAGAGTTTGGGGAGTGGATACTGTAGCAGGAGGAGAGTTTGGGGAGTGGCTACTGTAGCAGACTGAGAGTTTGGGGTGTGGCTACTGTAGCAGGAGGAGAGTTTGGGGAGTGGATACTGTAGCAGGAGGAGAGTTTGGGGAGTGGCTACTGTAGCAGACTGAGAGTTTGGGTAGTGGATACTGTAGCAGGAGGAGAGTTTGGGGCATGGCTACTGTAGCAGGAGGAGAGTTTGGGGAGTGGATACTGTAGCAGACTGAGAGTTTGGGGAGTGGCAGGAGGAGAGTTTGGGGCGTGGCTACTGTAGCAGACTGAGAGTTTGGGGAGTGGATACTGTAGCAGGAGGAGAGTTTGGGGAGTGGCTACTGTAGCAGGAGGAGAGTTTGGGGAGTGGCTACTGTAGCAGGAGGAGAGTTTGGGGCGTGGCTACTGTTGCAGGAGTAGAGTTTGGGGCGTGGCTTGGCTACTGTAGCAGACTGAGAGTTTGGGGTGTGGCTGCTGTAGCAGGACGAGAGTTAGGGGAGTGGATACTGTAGCAGACTGAGAGTTTGGGGAGTGGCTACTGTAGCAGACTGCGAGTTTGGGGCGTGGCTACCGTAGCAGACTGAGAGTTTGGGGAGTGGCTACTGTAGCAGACTGAGAGTTTGGGGCGTGGCTACTGTAGCAGGAGGACAGTTGGGGCGTGGCTACTGTAGCAGGAGGACAGTTGGGGAGTGGCTACTGTAGCAGACTGAGAGTTTGGGTCATGGCTACTGTAGCAGGAGGACAGTTGGGGCGTGGCTACTGTAGCAGGAGGACAGTTGGGGAGTGGCTACTGTAGCAGGAGGAGAGTTTGGGGCATGGCTACTGTAGCAGGAGGACAGTTGGGGCGTGGCTACTGTAGCAGGAGGACAGTTGGGGAGTGGCTACTGTAGCAGGAGGAGAGTTTGGGGCATGGCTACTGTAGCAGGAGGATAGTTGGGGCGTGGCTACTGTAGCAGGAGGACAGTTGGGGAGTGGCTACTGTAGCAGGAGGAGAGTTTGGGGCGTGGCTACTGTAGCAGACTGAGAGTTTGGGGAGTGGCTTCTGTAGCAGGAAGAGAGTTTGGGGCATGGCTACTGTAGCAGGAGGACAGTTGGGGCGTGGCTACTGTAGCAGGAGGAGAGTTTGGGGCGTGGCTACTGTAGCAGACTGAGAGTTTGGGGAGTGGCTTCTGTAGCAGGAGGACAGTTGGGGCGTGGCTACTGTAGCAGGAGGAGAGTTTGGGGCGTGGCTACTGTAGCAGACTGAGAGTTTGGGGAGTGGCTTCTGTAGCAGGAAGAGAGTTTGGGGCGTGGCTACTGTAGCAGGAGGAGAGTTTGGGGAGTGGCTACTGTAGCAGGAGGAGAGTTTGGGGCGTGGCTACTGTAGCAGGAGGAGAGTTTGGGGCGTGGCTACTGTAGCAGACTGAGAGTTTGGGGAGTGGCTTCTCTAGCAGGAAGATAGTTTGGGGCGTGGCTACTGTAGCAGACTGAGAGTTTGGGGAGTGGCTTCTGTAGCAGGAAGAGAGTTTGGGGCGTGGCTACTGTAGCAGGAGGACAGTTGGGGCGTGGCTACTGTAGCAGGAGGACAGTTGGGGAGTGGCTACTGTAGCAGGAGGAGAGTTTGGGGCATGGCTACTGTAGCAGGAGGACAGTTGGGGCGTGGCTACTGTAGCAGGAGGAGCGTTTGGGGCGTGGCTACTGTAGCAGACTGAGAGTTTGGGGAGTGGCTTCTGTAGCAGGAAGAGAGTTTGGGGTGTGGCTACTGTTACAGCAGGAGAGTTTGGGGCGTGGCTACTGTAGCAGGGCGGAGCCACAGGGTGTTCAGTCGGTGTGGAATCATGATTGACACACTACATGGGAAAAGCTTCTTCATTCATCTTCTTCAGTTACAGAAGCACGATGTTACGCGCTACCAGTGGTGGACAGTAACGAAGTAAATGTAATTCGTTACTGTAATTAAGTAGCTTTTTTGCTTATCTGTACTTTACTGAAGTATTTAAATTTGAGGAGACTTTTACTTTAAATCCACTACATTTCTAAGTCAAATATCTTACTTTTTACTCTACTACATTTTCACAATCTGTCGTTACTTTTTATTTATTTTTATATTTTTATTTTATTTCGTAACTGGTCAAACGAGCCACCAATCACAGTACAGCGCGCACGCTTTGTTTTGAACTTGCCTGGGCGGTGTCTACTAAGCGCGAACCAGAGCCGTTAATCATGAGAGTTGCGAACATAGACGGTTGCGACACAGTGATCTCGCCGCCGCGCGGTCACGTGATTCGTTGCCAATGATTTTAGGCAGGGCAGAGAGCAGCAGCTATTATTGCAGCAATTATCAGTAAATATTGACGCATAATGTACATTGCTTATTACGGCAAATACTTTTGTACTTTTACTCAAGTGAATGTTTAAATGCAGCATTTCTACTTTTACTTGAGTAATAGTTTACCTTTAGTATCTTTACTTTAACTCAAGTACATGGTATGTGTACTTTGTCCACCACTGCGCGCTACAACATTTGTGGCACGTCTATAAATGTGCCTGGAGAAATGCCTGGTATTTCATTTTAGTGATGCTGGTGGTGCATATATTACGCACTTTTTCAGTGCTAACTCTAAAGGAGTCAGTGAGATTAACTACTAAAACTCATTCTGCTTCCTCACTGTATGTCTGTCTCTCCCCATGTCTTCCTCTCTTTAGGTCATGTGTCACAGACATGTGTGAGTGTCCAGTGCATAAGAACTGTTACTGCGAGTCGTTCATAGCATACAGTCGAGCGTGTGAGAGAGAGGGCATCCGTGTGCACTGGAGACCGGAGCTCGCCTGCATCAGTAAGTCACACTGGACACATTTATTTATATACGGTGTTTTTTGTTAAAGTTTTTGAATACAACAGGTTAATTGCCTATATTTAGGAAATTGTGAAAAAACACAAAACATGTTTTGTGTACTAACCAGGGCTCCAGACTAACTTTTTTCACCTCCATCCTGGAACCGTCCTGAAAACCAATTTGAACCGTCCTAAAGTGAATGTCAACCGTCCCAAAATAAAACTGTTGTTTCTGTACTTTGTTATTATGATCTATAGTTATAGTTGTTGGTCGTTTTTTTGTATTCATGCAGAATAAAAATGTTTTTTTTTCCTTTTTATTTTTTTTTACATATAGGCTACGAAAATTAAGAGAAAAATACATACAGCTCAAAAACGTTTTGAGCTGTATGTATTTTTCTCTTAATTTTCGTAGCCTATATGTAAAAAAAATAAAAAGAAAAAAAAAACATTTTTTTCTGAGATGAAAAGAGAATTTCCCCCAAATTCTGTGTTCTAGGGAAGTCATATTACACTTTTTAAAGCCCTTTCTCTTATTAACACGTTTCCAGATGATCAGCTATGACACATTACCACTTTGAGTCATAGCTGATCATCTGGAAACGTGTTAATAAGAGAAAGGGCTTTAAAAAGTGTAATATGACTTCCCTAGAACACAGAATTTGGGGGAAATTCTGTTTTCATCTCAGTCTTTGTACTGAGATCTTCGTGCCGGAGAAAACATCTATTAACCTGTTAATGTGAATGATTTTAAAGTTTGAACATGCAATACAGATACAGATTTAACTGCTTAAAATATCTTAAAATTAAATAAAACCACTTTTCCTAAAATAGAACAGTCTTCTTTTCAATTAATGATATATGGATTCTTTATAACTACTTGCATACATAATTCTTTATTCTTTCAAGCAGCAGACAGTTATTTGTATGAACTAATTATATTAAATATAACATTAAAGCTATTAACGAGCAGTGAATGCTTTTCTCTTTTTCTTTTGTTGCTTGATCAATATTAAGGAGACGGACCGCATTAGGTTTATTACGCACTGTCACTTTAAGACGACGGATCATGTCTAATGACATGCGGATACAATTGCACTGATGCACATCCGATTCTCTCACAACTGTTTAAAGGGTCATGAAACCCCCCTCTTTCAGCTCAAGTCTAGCTCACAATCTTTTTGAAAAATGCAACTTAAATGGGCGTGGATGGCTGTGAAAAGAAGGGAGGGAGTGGGTGTGGTATGGCCATCACTGTCATTGCCAGTGGCTCATGCATATCGACTGTCACTAAAAAGCAGTGGTAAAACGTGATGAAATAATAGATTTTTTTATAGCTGGCAAAGTTAAAGTCTAATGAAATACACTGACACTTTATTATTGTCCTTTCAAAAGTAACTGAAAGCCCTGGTACATATTAGCCTACAGTAATCGTAATTCTATTTAAAACATATTAATGTAGGCTACATGTATAATTATAATGTCATTATAAAATATATAGTTGTTTATATAGACACTAAATGCGTATATTAGAAAATAATTAATTTTCCGCTTAAAAAAAAAACGTTCCGTGCATATAGCCTAGATCTACGTACGCGCCCCCTGAACCCCCATAATTAGGATGGCTCTGTGGAGGTGGAGGACTTCTCATTTTAGACACACACACACACACACACACACACACACACACACACATACCTCTGAAGGGATAGAAAAGTCCTCGTGACTTGGTACCGCATCACTCGCAAGACGCAACCTGTATTGGTCGTCAACAAGGCGAAGTCCACCATTCTCCAATTCAAATTTTTTTTGTGGCACACACTATAGTTTAGATGTGTCCGTGGTTGATGACAAACCAGCCGCCCGGAGCCAGAGTTTAGCCCTGGCAGCATCGCGGGGAAACATATTCAACCCACTTGTACTTTTGCACCACGAAAACAAACACTTGTTGCGTCCCATGATTGTCTCTCTCATCTACGCGATATCACAGTTTGACATGTCTGTCATTGGAAAGATCCACGTGGTGTCATGAATAATTAAGAGACAGTGTCTTCTCATAGGAAGAAAACTCAGTCTCATTAATAATTATGAGACACTGATGAGTCATCAACGCATTCACAGTGCACTGCCACGTCACAGCCTGTGACGTGGACACGATGAAGATTTTAAACCCGGAAGACGAAAAAAGCGGAAAAAAACTAAAATATAACCATTTTAACCCTATTATTAAATCTAACAGATGCTAACATTGTCTTCAACTGTGTTCAACACACATACCTCTGTTAAAATCTCAGAAAATTTGGTTTGGGGTTTCATGGGGTTTCCTTTAAGACAACCAACATAGTTTACATGAATACTCTCCAAAACGGACATTTAGACATAATGTTGTGTGTATTTGTCCACTCAGACACGAAAGAGAGCTCAATCAGTCCTCGCGCGCTGTATAGGCGTCTATGTGCATGGCTGCACGCTTCGGTCGGGTGTGTGCGCACAGAAAACCGAATAGAGCTATTTTTTGCGTCGTCACTCTTATTCAGATATATATATATCTCTGCTCTACTCATTCTCCCAGACGTTTACATATTTTAACGTTTTATGAAACATGCAGCGCATGTCAACCCGTGTCCCGCTGGGTAGATCAGCACGTTACAAATGTGCGCATCTACACGCAGGACATCAGTTATGACTGGATCGCTTCCCAAATCGTCACTATCTAACATTTTTGTCTAGTTTTTATTCGTTGAATATCTGTTGTTTAACCAGCGCAACATATTTACGATGTTATTAAGCCATTTGATAGATGTACCGCGGAACAAGTCTCCGGGTGAGTAGCCGGCCAGTGATAGTAACGTTAGTCTATAGTAACTGCATGAGAAGACGCGCTCCGTTGTAGTCAGCACTTGGTCGGTTAATTTTGACATTTTCTAAGTAAGTTAGCCCATAGGCTAGAAATAAATGAACACACATACAAAAATATCTTTCGTCCTGTAGGCGTCCTGGAGAATATTTCTGTTCGTCCTAAACACGAACAGAAACACATGTTTAAAATAAACATATGGTTACCCAAAAATTATAATAATAATAATAATAACAATATTTGAAAGAAACAAACTATATGGAGACTGGTCATGTCAGTTGTGTCAGATATGATTGTTTCTGTTTTGTTTTTATTTTTGTTTTGTTTTTTTGTTTTGTTTTCTTGTTTTGTTTTTGTTTTTGCTAACATCAGGCGTAAATCTTCTTATGAGTACTGAGAGTATTGAACTTAGGGGTAGGCGCACATAAGCTTCCTTGCTTCAGCCTACCCCTTTTGAGCTTCCATTATTGTGTAATCTTAAGACTTCTGTAACAAACATGATTGTGAATGGCTCAAATAAATAAATAAAAATAAATAAACACGTTTTCTATCATCCCCAGGACGATAGGACGCCGTTAGTCTCGAGCCCTGGTACTAACCATTTCTCTACTTACATTCTAAATGTTTTGTGATTGAATGTTAAGTGGAAGTCTCTGATCCTGATGTCTAGAGTGACATTAAAGAGCTCATGCTTTTTTCCATCTGTGTTCAATGTGTGATGTTGCTGTGTGATCATGAGAAAGCTCCAGTTCTTCTCTATATCAGTGTCAGTGTTCCTGAACTCCTGAAACGCCTCCACTGTAGTCTTGAGTTTCTTCCGGGAACGAACACGTCACAATATTCCTCATTATAATAATGCATACGCAGAATAAAGGGGCGGGGCCTGCTTGAGTTAGTCAGTAGTGTGTTAAACTGGCGGTTATGAAAAGGGCGGGGCATTTCCCAAACACACTCGGCCAATCACAACACACTGCTCCAGCTGACCAATCAGAGCACAGTGTGCTTTTCAGAAGGAGGGGCTTCATAGAGACAGGAAGTAAACAGAGCGTTACTGACAGACTGGGAAGAGAGGAGCCGCAACAATGGAGAATATGAGGAGAATAATCAACATTCAAGCAGGAAAACCTGTTCTAGTAGAGCCTGAAAACAACAAGACTTTGAAAAAGGGCAGAATATGGGCTGTTATCCACAGGGACTGTTGCTCCTTAGATCTGGGTTAGAGCAGAAATGAACTGTTGCTGATGTTGGCTGATCCTGCAGAACGAGCTCCTCTGAAACCCTCCACCTCCCCCAGCACCACTTGTCTATATCTGCTACGGGGATATTATGTGTCTATTTGTGCAGTAGCATCAAAAAGTGGTCCTCGATGCTGATTGGCCAATAGCTGGGTTTTATTTATGGTAAAGCACATCTATGACTGCTTCACCGCACCGATCTGTGTATCCCTGTGCAACACCCTTAGCCCCCTGATCAAAAGATTCTGCCATCATTCTAATATCCTGATTAGACACATTTATTTTAGAGTTGTATCTGTTCTTCATATTTGACTAGTTTTCATCTCCTCTTTCTGCTGTAGGCACACACTGCAAACATGGTGCGGTTTATGACACATGTGGACCCGGCTGCACTAAAACCTGCCATAACTGGAACGAGGTCGGCCCCTGTCACAGACCCTGTGTGGCCGGCTGTCACTGTCCCGCCAACCTGGTCCTGTTTCAGGGACACTGCGTTAAACACACAACCTGCCCCGGGCCATGATGACCCACGTGACCTATACAAGAGATCCAAACACACAGGGGAGAAGAGAACTGGGCAAACAGGACTGTACCAAGCGAATCACACTGAAGTGAGTTAAACTGCAGTTCCTCCACTGGCCACTAGAGGCCGGCTGCAGAAGAGACTCAGTCCCATAGACCCGCATGTTAAAATGCCCAACTTTACAGCAGAAAAAAACACATGTTTTCAGTCTGAAAGTCAAAAAGTGGTTTTGGTCTATATCGCTAATCTTGCTCTTCATGACGACTGTGAGGGGGGTGATTTTTTTTTATAACTCATCCGTTTAAATAAAATTAAGCCTTAAAGTTCTGCATAATTAAGGGCGTGGCCACTTGAGTGACAGGTGGATGTCACTGCTAGCCGTTTGTCTGCTGTGTGTTAGCGTCACGTCACCTCAGCTAATCCGCCTCGCTGCACATGTTCGTTTATCCGGGAGTGACGCTGCCAAGATGGCGACGGCCGGCTCCGCCCACTTTGGGCTTCAGAAACGCTCTTCAGAAACACTACGGGTGACGTCACGCACACTACACACATATTTGTACACAGTCTGTGGACTGTACAGGACTCAGATACTCATAAACTGTGCCTCCTCCATCACTGGTTATCACCACTGTAGTGCCTTACCGCTGGAAGGAACTCATTCCTCATGCTTCAAAATAAAGGACCTGAACTGGAGTTACATGAGGGCTATATGGCAAACATAAACAATAGTATTATCCATTTATTGGGTCAGCCAGTATTTAACACACAATTTCTTGACTGAAAGGGAAACTATTTATGTATTTGTTGTTTATTTTGTAAGTCGGGGACTCAAATGTGACTGTTATAGCTTTAAAGAGAAGTGTACTGTATTCATCCAGCCCAGTGTTCATACACTGATGTGTGTGTGTGTGTGTGTGTGTGTGTGTGTGTGTGTGTGTGTTGTTATACCTGTACATTTCACTTGACACAGTAAGATATTATATATATATGACCAGTATAAAGCTTTTTCAGAAATAAGCAAGTTTTTCTTTGAAAGTGTTTGTCCCAGCTCAGGTTCAGAGATGTTTCATGTGTAGATCCAGGATCGGGATGCAGAGGGATTTCGCTCCTAAGGAAAAAGAGCCCAAAAAGAACTAAAGCCAAAAATCAACGTCATGTTATGTGAATTGTGGCAAGAATTTTAAGGTACATGAAAATGGTCTTTTAAATTGATAAAACTTTGCAATACTGACCTGAGCGTTAAGTGTGTTGTGTTTTTCCAAGTCCTGTAGTTTAGTTGAGTGTTATTTAAGCTACATTAATCCTGACACACTCTCACTCGCATACTCTCTCTCTCTCACACACACACACACACACTCTCTCTCACTCGCATACTCTCTCACACACACACACACACACACACTCTCACTCGCATACACTCTGTCACACACACACACTCTCACTCGCATACTCTCACACACACACACACACACACACACACACTCTCACTCGCATACACTCTGTCACACACACACACTCTCACTCGCATACTCTCTCACACACACACACACACAGACTCTCACTCGCATACACTCTGTCACACACACACACTCTCACTCGCATACTCACACACACACACACACACACACACACTCTCACTCGCATACACTCTGTCACACACACACACACACACACACACACACACATACTCTCACTCACATACTCTCACACGCACACACACACACACACACTCTCTCTCACTCGCATACTCTCACACACACACACACACATACTCTCACTCGCATACTCCCACACACACACACATACTCTCACTCGCATACTCCCACACACACACACATACTCTCACTCGCATACTCTCACACACACACACACACACACTCTCTTACTCGCATACTCTCTCACACACACACACACACACACACACACATACTCTCACTCGCATACTCCCACACACTCTCTCACTCGCATACTCTCACACACACACACACACACACACACACACACATACTCTCACTCGCATACTCCCACACACTCTCTCACTCGCATACTCCCACACACACACATACTCTCACTCGCATAGTCCCACACACACACACATACTCTCACTCGCATACTCCCACACACACACATACTCTCACTCGCATACTCCCACACACACACACATACTCTCACTCGCATACTCTCACACACACACACACACACACTCTCTTACTCGCATACTCTCACACACACACACACACACACACACACACACACACACATACTCTCACTCGCATACTCCCACACACTCTCTCACTCGCATACTCTCACACACACACACACACACATACTCTCACTCGCATACTCACACACACACACACACTCTCACTCGCATACTCACACACACACACACACACACACACACACACACACACACACACTCTCACTCACATACTCACACACACTCTCTCACTCGCATACTCTCACACACACACACTCTCACTCGCATACTCTCACACACACACTCACACTCACACACTCTCACTCGCATACTCAAACACACACACACACACACACACACACACACACACACACACACACACACACTCTCACTCGCATAATCTCTCTCTCACACACACACACACTCTCACTCGCATACACTCTGTCACACACACACACTCTCACTCGCATACTCTCTCACACACACACACACACACACAAACACACTCACTCGCATACACTCTGTCACACACACACACTCTCACTCGCATACTCTCTTACACACACACACACACACACACACACACACACTCTCACTCGCATACACTCTGTCACACACACACACACTCTCACTCGCATACTCTCACACACACACTCACACTCACACACACACACTCTCACTCGCATACTCAAACAGACACACACACACACACACACACACTCTCTCACTCGCATACTCTCACACACACACACACACACACATACTCTCACTCGCATACTCTCACTCGCATACTCTCACACACACACACACACACACACACACACACACACACTCTCACTCGCATAATCTCTCTCACACACACACACACACACACACACACACACACACACACACACCGGCCCAGCCCTAAAAGAAAACAACATTCTTTCCACAGCTCTGAAAGGACATCTGACAGAATGAGTGTTATCAGTGTACTGGAGTAGTCGACTCATGAACTTTCTTTTACTCAAAAATTGTTTTCCAAGAAAATTGTTTAAGTTAAAATATCTGTTTATAGAGTTAATGTATGTTTGTGCAGTTCTGGTTGTAGAGGCTGTAAGTGATTACCACCAGTTTTCACCTCGACTAGATCAATGGTGAAATGATTAATATGTAACGTCCTTCTCTAGTTTTGCCACCCTTGGTAAACATGAGCAATACGGACTTTGATTTTTTTTTCTCCTCTTAGACTTTCTTTTGAAATATTCACAAAAATCAAACCTACAAGTAAAATTATATGAAAAATAATTGTGGAACAAATCCATCCATTTTCGAAACCACTTGTCCTATGTGCGATTGCAGAAATCGGTAATAAATACAATATTTGTCTTACCTACAATTTCTCAAGAGTAAACACAATATTAATGGTAATATAATTCAGATTTATATGTTCATTAGTTCACCAGGGAAAAAACCTTCATGACCCTCATGTTCCAAACTTTTTTTTCTTTCTTCTTTGTAACATTATTAATAATATTTTGAGATGTTTTTCATAGCAAATTAGCCCAAAAGGGAAATATGTGTTAATTATGATCTATAAAATAACTTATTTGGGGGATTCCTGATAGGATCAACTCTCGTCCAGTGAAGAACATCTATAGACTATAGCAGGATAATAATATACTGGCCATAGACAATAATATCCCAATACTATCCAACGTTTATGGGTGTTAAAAGAGAAAAACACCTTCCAGATTCTTATAATACTATGGTGTGACCGAGTTAGAAAAATATAATGTAAATGAACATACAGGAAATTAAAATGTCAGCCTAAAGTTACCAAACATGCTGTGCATGTGATCGTGGTTAATTAGTGTGCAATTCTATTTAATTCATTCAAAAGAGTTTGAATTAATACATATGCAAAACAATATAAAATAAAAATGTGCTAGTTGGGTGAGGGTTATTGTGGATTATTTATTAAATACAAATAATATACAATTTTGTGCTCTGCGAAAGAAAGTCATACAGGATTTGGACCAGCTAACAAAATCCTCAGAGCGTTTTGCTAACATTCACCTTGAGTTATGAAAACGTTACACGTCTAATCTGAATGTTCAGTTTTATAAAAATGTTTGAAAAACGTTTCTTGGTTATGCGAATGTTATGGGAACATTACTTTTGAATGATCTCTGAACATCCTGAAGTAGCAACATTTAAAAACTGTTGAACATCCAACTAAACATTTCAGAAAAACACTCCATGAACAATGTATAAAAAATGCTTTTGCTAATGTTATGGTTACGTTATTAAATTCCAGGGGCCTCGTTTTTACAATAGATTTTCTCAAGTAGGATTTGGATGTTGACTGGAGCTCTTTTATAATGTTAATGACATTAATTAGGCATTCATTTAATTCTAAATTTCACATCTGGAAGAGATGCGTGTGTTTTTGGTGCGTATTCGTTTTCTGAGAAATGATCGAAAGATCAAATGTAGGACAGATTCTACACAACATTTTACAAATGAGGCGTCTGATAACTTTTAACAAACGTTAACATTCCAAGTGAACATTTTGGATTTATTTTTGATCTTTTTCAATGAAAAAAGCCTCGAGTCACAGGGTCATGTTACTGTGATGCATCTAGAGATGGGGATAACTCTTCAGCAGCACAGGCGTCCACGGAGCTTAGAGACACACATCGTGTGACCAAAAGTTCACTCCTTGGTGCCACTTCAGCACAGCGTTTGCTAATATCCATGTCACAGATAACTGTGTGGGATGAACCCCAAGTTGCAGTTATGGGATGCGTGGCTTCGGGATGTTTCCGCTTAATGTGTGTCTTTAAATGTCTGGCGTTCAGACTGACCAGAGATCTGCTTTCTCTGAACACTCACGGGACTGCTAACTCCAGTGGACGGGGCGCTGGTTTCTGGAAAGGAGGTTCCTGTAGTGGATGAGCCACAGGCTGGGGTTATGAGTGCTGTAACGATTAGGGCACCTTGACTGAAGAAACTCTGTGACACTGGCAGCCGTGGAAATGTCTGGCCTTTTCAGCACAGCTGTATATTAGTGATGTTACATATGACACTGAAGCTTCGATGTGCGTATCGCGAAAGCGAAGCAATTTCTATTGAAGCCCCGTATCGGGGTGTGTATTGGTTTCCCAGAGGTCACGTGATCGATGACAAACGAAGCCTCACTTTCTGTCCAATCACGTGCGCGTCTCGCTTTGGGTGTCAGAAGGCTCGAAGGTCTTTGTTGGCTCAGTCTGGTTGATGGGTTTGTGAGGAGAGTGCTGTACTTTGAAAGTTAATCAATACATTACATTTAAATAACCAAAACTACTTATTATTTTGTTGTTGTTGTTGTGTCTTTTTGTTTTTGTAAGATCGTTGCACTTTTGCTGTTTTTTAGGTAATTTGGTGTTGGTTTTTGGGTGTTTGGTGACGGGTTTGTATTTACAGCAATGGCAACAGCCAAAAAAAGGAAGACTTCCCCTAACTGGGAATATTTTGAGCTTATAGCTTCCAATGTATGAATGCATTTCTAAAAAAGAAATAAAGAAATATTTATTTATTTGGTATTATTTTATTTTTTATCATTGTATTCTATAATTGTTGACCGTTGATGTGTCTTATATTCAGTCAATGTACATGTACAGTCACAAAAAAAAATGTATCCTCACACTTCTGAGGTGAAAACCTTTGTCTTCTGTTGGACAGTGCTGTAGACCAGCGCAAACACAGCTCAAATGCCACTTCTGATGCGATAGTAGAAGTGGATAAATACCTTACACAGACAAACATACAAAGAGCTGAAGATCCACTTGAATACTAGAGAATGCAGAAACATGTCTACCCCCATCTATATACATTGACATTACAGAATAATTAAAATCTTTATCACCTTTCTGTCATTCCTACAGTTACATAAGCACTATCACTGCCAAGTGTCAGATGAACAGATGATCCTATCACACAATGTCCTTATTCACTATATGTGTGTGTGTGTGTGTGTGTGTGTGTGTGTGTGGAGAGAGAGAGTAGGCCTACATTAGATCTTATTAAATCATATGCTCATTTTATATTTTATTGTCACAGTTTAATGGGTAAAATAATTTATTTATTAATGGACAAATCAAACACAAACGTGTAAGGCTTTTTATTTCTACACATAACATTGAAATTATGGAGTGTGTTGTGGTTGCTCCATCTGACAGAGCTTTTAACACAGGCTTCTGGCTGCTTTATTTTAAATAAGCACCAGATGGCGCTATTCTCGACACTCTCGAAGCTTTGAATCTTTTCTCGGAACAGTCAGGGGAAAGCCCAAGGGGGTAATCCATCGACCGGAAGTTGAAGCCGGCCGGGTGCCACCATGTTGTAGCAGAACTTCACTTGCGTTAGCATTTCCATTGACTCCCATTCATTTTGGCGTCACTTTGACAGCGAATAACTTTACATCTGAGGCGTTTAAAGACTCCATTTGTCCATTATTTATTTCTAAAGAAACACGACAATGTATAAAGTGCTCCATTACCTTCTATGTTACATTATGGCCCCGTAGAAACAGATTTAGTAAAAATAGGCTAACGATTGCGTGAGGTTGAGTCTGCGCGTCAGGAACGGAAGTGCTCAAAAATCGCTAAAAATGGGCTTCAACTGCCTCAACTGAGTTCCAATGAGATGGCTCTGTCCATTTCTTATACTGTCTATGGGAAAGCCTCATTGATTCACGAGGCTTCATTTCCCCATCCCTACAAGAACCCCCCCACCCCCAAAACAAAAATGGTTTGGCCACTGATCAAAATTTGATTCGTCATTTGATTTGAAGTTCAGTAGGCTAACGTTACGCTCAAAATGTCCGGACAGCACAAATCCGGTGCTCAGAAAAGAAAAGAGAAGAAGAAAATAGAGGCCTTCAAGTCGAGATGTCCTAAACAAATATTTTTTAAAAGGTGGTGACGGTGAATCTGGAAATAACATTAGTAACTTAAAGTCAAGGTAGAGCAAGGTAAGAAACAGCGCAGCCAACGTTTCTAAGATCATCTAAGATTATCTTGTCCCGGGCCCAGGCAAGACTGTCAGCTGGCCTGAAGTTGATGACAACAACATTGCCATAGCAAACTGTGAGATATGTAAACCAGTATCCAGCAACCCAGTATCTCAGTGCCCCCTGCAGCCCTGCAGTGAGAGACTTTTAGTGCCGTTGCAAACGTCCTTGATGAGAACAGTCCTACAGGCTCAAACCTGACAATGTAGTGATGTTAGTTTTCATTAAGAAAAACATACATTTCCTAAAATGTTCCTAAAAGCACATTACTGGTTTGCAAACACTGTGGCACTTTTATTTTTTTGTTTGTTTACATGCCTGCCAGGTATTTTAAGTTGAGGTGCCATTTGTTTTTATGTTAGACTTTTTTTATATTTACTGTTGCACTAAAGTCCAAAAGTGAAGAGTATTTATTACTTGTTTGTTCAAGCTACCTCACAGAAGTGCTCTGTTTGTTAACAGAGTTGTTGAATGTTAAAATAAGGTGAATTAAATAAAAAATAAGGAACATCCTTGATCTGTTTTTTCACTCTTCTTTATTCTTTTTTTATGTATTATAGAAGTATTGGATCGGGACTCGGTATCGGTAAATACTCAAAATCAAATGACTCGGAGGCAAAAAAACCTGATCGGGACATCCCTACTTTATACCCAACCAAATGTCAAAAAAGTTACTCACATCAATGAACAGTACTAATAAAGCCCCATTCTTACAGACCATTAACTAAATAAAGTTGGTTTAGGGTTGAGTTACCCTTAAAAAGATTGTAATATACAAACTATTTGCAACATTCCGATAAAGGAAGAAGCTATACGAACTTAGGTATTATTATCTCTAGATCAGAAAATGAGATGCCCATTAAACTTCTCTCCAATCATTAAAAAAACTCAGAAAAAACTGAACCAGTGGTTGCAAAGGGACTTATCTCAAGGCAGAGTGTTGCTTACCAGGGCTGAAGGGATATACCGGCTCACATACGCAGCTCTCTCTTTACACCTGGACAGTACAATTTGTAAAGACATTGATAGAATGCTTTTTGACTTCATCTGGAAAAATCGTACCCATTATATTAAAAAAAATGTTATGAATAATTATGATTCTGGTGGGCTCAACTTTTTGGACTTCAATACTCTAAATAATACCTTTAAGATTAATTGGGCTAAGCATTTTCTTAAAAACCCTGTCTCGATTTGGAATTGTATTCCCCATTATTCTCTGGCTTTAGTGGTCTGGGCTTTATTCTGAACTGCAACTACAATGTGGACAAACTCCTTGTAAAACTGTCAACTTTTCACAAGCAGGTCCTTTTAGCTTTGGTCTCTAATTTATAAGCACAATTTCTCACCTCACAGGTATCTAATTTGGAAAAACAGAGATATTTTATATAAGAACAAGTCACTCTTTTTTGAGAATTGGGCACTCGGTCAGACTCTGCTGGTGGACCAGCTATTTAATGGAGAGGGGCGACTTTTCTCCTATAGAGATTTATCAACATATAACATTCCAGTTACGCCAAGAGAATTTGCAATTGTATTTGACACCATTCCATCAGGCACAATCATACTTTTTAGGTTTACTGGCAGACTTCCACCGACTGTCTCCCTCCCCGATGTGACTGAATCACCAGTCAAGTCAAGTCATCTTCATTTATATAGCGCTTTTAACAATGGATTGTTTCAAAGCAGCTTTACAGAGATAAACATATAATTTAAGGTAACAGAGATTGTTTTGGCTTTATAGCGGTTCTTGAATAATGTAATTTCCAGCTAAAGTTAATTTTGATTGATTCACCTCCGTCGAAATGATCAGACTTTAAACGCGAACCTGTGATTAACGCTGACGGCGTTCACATGCTCATTCAGAATTGATTCTATAGTTATGTGCTTTTTAAAATATGTGCGCAGGTTTGTAATTCCATACAACCCATGCCTAAACAAACTACTTGTCTTGCCTATAAATTTTGATACAGAATTTTGTTTTATTTTATCACTTCGGGTTACGCGGACCGAAATTCACAACGCTTTATCTGTAGAGTGGGAAAGGGATCCTCCATAGGGAGAGGATAGTGGATACTTCAGCACTGCATTGTCATCGGGTCCAGGATGACATGACATGCAAAATTTGCTTGCATCCGAAAAAAGTACTTTGGACCACTGAGTCCAGTGCTGCTTCTCTGTAGCCCAGGTCAGGCGCTTCTGCCGCTGTTTCTGGTTCAAAAGTGGCTTGACCTGGGGAATGCGGCGCCTGTAGCCCATGTCCTGCACACGCCTGTGCACGGTGGCTCTGGATGTTTCTACTCCAGACTCAGTCCACTGCTTCCGCAGGTCCCCCAAGCTCTGGAATCGGTCCTTCTCCACAATCTTCCTCAGGGTCCGGTCACCTCTTCTCGTTGTGCAGCGTTTTTTGCCACACTTTTTCCTTCCCACAGACTTCCCACTAAGGTGCCTTGATACAGCACTCTGGGAACAGCCTATTTGTTCAGAAATTTCTTTCTGTGTCTTACCGTCTTGCTTGAGGGTGTCAATGATGGCCTTCTGGACAGCAGTCAGGTCGGCAGTCTTACCCATGATTGCGGTTTTGAGTAATGAAACAGGCTGGGAGTTTTTAAAAGCCTCAGGAATCTTTTGTAGGTGTTTAGAGTTAATTAGTTGATTCAGATGATTAGGTTAATAGCTCGTTTAGAGACCCTTTTCATGATATGCTAATTTTTTTAGATAGGAATTTTGGGTTTTCATGAGCTGTATGCCAAAATCATCAGTATTAAAACAATAAAAGACCTGAAATATTTCAGTTGGTGTGCAATGAATCTAAAATATATGAAAGTTTAATTTGTATCATTACATTATGGAAAATAATGAACTTTATCACAATATGCTAATTTTTTGAGAAGGACCTGTATATATACAACAACAACTACTCATTACATGGTTAAATTTAAAAGAGACATCAATACAAACTTCTTTGTGAGAAGACCACCCAGAAACTGTTTTGCACCTCTTTTGGTATTGCTCACACACCAGACCATTTTGGCAAAACCTCAGCAGATTCATCATTTACCATATTTATAAAGACTTTGACTTCTATAAAAGCAAAATACAACATTCTTCCACAATAAGGCAAAGTAAAGTAAAGATGTACTTCATAATACATTTATTAATTCTTTTGGAAAAATGTCACATTCATAAATGCAAATTCAGTGCTAAAAAACAACAATTTTTTTACTTTTTCTCCATGAAGTTGTACATTATATTAATCTGATTTTTTGTCTCCAACAACAAAAAGGCGATTAAAACTGTCAACATATGGTCCTCTTTCTCTTTGTAATGGCCCATAAGCCTCCCCTGTATTGTAGCCTACTCTATTTACGTTATAATCTTGTAAATTGTTATGTATATTTTGGTTAGTCACTTGTGATTTGTACCCTTTTTTGAAATAAAGACGACTAATCGAGGAAAAAAACCAAAATGTGCAAAGAGGCGGGCTGTGGGTGGAGCTGAGGTGCTAATGCTATATGCTACTGGCCTCGCGCTGAAGTGGCAGCTGATTGAAGAAGTAAAGCCAATAGTTAAAGTTCATGTTTTTGCCCTTCGAAACACTCTAATAGTTAAAAGACGTAACTAAAAGTGAGACTATGTGTATCGTGATGCATTATTCTTCTGCTAATTAAAAAGTAACAGAGTAAATTCTTAAACACTATGACAAAATCAATTCCCTGCACACAGAGCAGTAGAAGAGAGAAAACAGTGAGTTCGGGGATGATACAGCTCCATCTTTTCCAAACATACAGTATTTCTCCTCGTTAGGAAGCACATGGAAAAATGTCGCACAAGGAAAGATCATAGAGTGCATGAAAACGGAAATAAACCTGTCAAAATACCCATAAATATGAACAGAAAGCGCACTCTAAAAATCGACAAGTGTCTATTGTGTGCAATCCTTTGTATAGTGTCTGACATGTGGTCAGAAAAGATATATTTGTGACTTTTAGATATATTTTTAGTGCTTTAGTGTATTTATACAAATAAAATGGTTAATCTATGAATGAGAAACTGTAATTTGCTGTGAAACAAAAGGTTTTTCACTGCCGCCTCATCAGGTCTGTCAGAGGATCGTTGAAATCCAAATTAAGTCTTAATAACAGTGAAGTCTCTGTATCTTCAGTCTCTGTTGATTCTGTTGACTGAGTCTCTGTAGTGGATCCTTATTCACCATCAGATGATCACAAGAAGATCTCACTTTCATCTAACCTAAAATAAAACACACACACAATCACATATGCAGTATGAGACATTACGTCTGTCACATCTTTGCATAAGAAAACTAACTAAATAATCTATATTAATTCATTCTCAAACATGGTAATATAGCTTCTATCTGATGCTCAAAGTCACTTTACAGAATCAAAAGCACATGAAAGGTCACTTTCACACACCGGACAGCTGATCCAGAACCAGCAGAAATCATCATTACACTCACTACACATTTAATATCAGTTAATAACAACCCAAATCTCAGATTATCACACACATAAGGCGTCTTTACACAGAAAAAGCGGCACAGAAACCAAATCTGAAGTGGATTAAAATCACAAAATGTGCATTTACACAGAATGGTTATTGCTTCTCTGACGCAGCATAAGTGCATTTACACAGGAATTAAAATCGCAGGAAATAATACTTTTACATTAATATTTTAAAACTACAGTTTTAACAAAGTGTTATAAAATGAATTTAAAAACAATTAAAGAAATAAAACTCGAGATAAATAAAAATACAGAATTGTAAATGTCCTCCGCGTGCTATAGCTATCTCACGCTTTAATGTTTGTCATAATTCTGTGGTACTGATAGCTATTTTCTATTTCTTAATAATATTGTTCCAGATGGAACAAATGCTACAAATATATTATGCATTATTACACCGTTTAGATCACCGCAGGATTAAAAGATTTTTTTTCAAAGAGCCAGAAAGAACAATTATGCTATCGTTAGCGTTTCAGGCAGGTCATGTGTGTGAAATATCATCCTCAGGAAGATGATTTCTGGAATAGAGGGAATGCATTAACGTCACTTCCCCGCCGGAACACGCCCCCCTCAGCGGGACTGAGTGGCAGAAGAGCTGCTGCGTGACTGGAGTTAATTGGGGAAACTGCGTTAACGCGAGTAAAACAAACTATTATCAGTTTAAACTAAAAGTTGGACTCGATATAGTGTTCCTTACAACTTATCAAAGATCCAGTGATCCATGGATATTGACATGCAGCAGGAATCGTGTTTCCTGACATTTATATGTGCCTGATTTCGACGCCGGGGAAATAAATGAAGACAATTTGCCTGTAAACGTTTTATATAAATACAATATAGATAGGTCTAAATCCGAGTGATCACTTACATTAATGTTATACTGTATATCATCATATCGTCCAGCCCTAAAACTTGTATAGTTTTTTGTCAGTGTTTATTTAAAAACATCCAATTATGCAGAATATAGTCTGTTCTGTAGCTTTTTGCAGTCTGTAAAAATACACATTACCTCAGATTTCTGGTCAAATCTAGTTGTACAGTCGATCGCAAAAGCTCTTTCCCGTTTTAGATGTGTTTTGTGTGATTTTCACGGCATTCACGCTGAAAACAAATGCTGCCGCTCAGTCTTTTTGCCACTTGTGGGCGTGACCGCATTCACTCCGGCCGACGGTGACGTCATGCGCATACCCTCTATATAATATAACACAGTGGCGCTGAATAAGCATTTACCGTATCTGAGAGAAATGTAGCGGCGCGTTGATCTGCCAGTCTCTTCACAGGAAGATTACAAACGGCCAAAGGTTACACACGTCGACGACTCTGTTATTTTGGTGATTTGCTTCACGAATCACGATGTGAGTTCAGGACACTTTTACTTTATTGTCGCTTGTTGGCGGACATTTTTTTATTTGGCTAACACAATATGGAGCTCGGCCTATATGTGTGGTCTTCCCCTTCTTGATTCTCGTGCCGCACGTTTGGTTGTCATGACAATGGCGTAGTTTAGAGCGGCACAAGTTCGCGCTCATTTACACTGAACCAAAACAATATCAGAGTCATCTTTGACACTAGCGGCTGAGGCGGGTCAGGCCGGCATATTTTCAGTTCGCTTTTATGCGGCATTGTGTCTTTACACAGAACTTTGAGCAGACACAGAGCCGCTTTAGAGCAGCCTGAACTCGTTAACAGTTAAAGGGGAAAAGCTGAAAATAACATTATTATTATTTTCACAATCAGTCACAACAGTATGAGCAGAATTAAACTCATGTGAAACAGTTTAAAGTTAAGAGACCTACAGAAACTGAAGCTGAATTTAAGACTCATTATCTGATGATCTCATCTCTCTCTCTCTCTCTCTCTGTGAGTGCGTGTTGGGAGTGAGTGCGGTGAGTGCTGCTGAGAGCGTGCTGAATGTGAGTTCTCTACTTCTCTTTTCTTTCAAAACTTTTGTTTCTCTGTTGATGCTTTGAGGAGTTGTTTGGAGAAACAGTGTTTATTGGGGTTCGTTTGTGTTTGTTTGGTGGAGGCGGCGGCGGCGTGGCTGTCAGCATGGCTGCAGCAGGTGAACACGGTAGTTTGCACAAACTCACGCGCCGACACGCTATTAAACTTTCTCCGCCTAACGGGTGCTCGGTTGAGGATTGTAGTCTAGCGGTGGGTGAGATTGTCGGTTATGACAGTATCAAATCGGCTTCTAGGATGAATAGTGCCATTGTGATTTTTTTTAGACAGTGTGGACAAAGTAAATCAGTTACTTGAAAGTGGAATTGTGATTCAGGACACATACACACCAGTTCTGTCTCTTGTAAACCCTGCTAAAAAAGTCATAATTTCGAATATACCCCCGTTTATGAAAAATGAGCTTTTAGAAAAAGAGCTAGGCAGACACGGAAAACTAGTGACTCCGATAAAGATGATTCCTATCAGCTGCAAGTCTCCTCATCTCAAACACGTTGTGTCTTTTAGGAGACATGTACACATGATTCTTAACAAGAGAAATGAAGAATTAAATCTAGTGTTTAAGTTTAAGGTTGATGACTTTGACTACACTGTGCATGTAACATCAGAGACGATGAAATGCTTTGGGTGTGGGACTGTACAGTAGGGCATTTGATTCGCTCGTGCCCGGAGAGAGCAGGGGAGACGCGCGCTGTTGACGCAGCGGTTCCGCCGCCCGTTCGGGCCGAAAGCGGGGCTTCTTTACCTGGCGAACCGCAGAGAACTGCGCAGGAAGAAAACCGAGATGATAGCGATCAGGAGAATGAGCAGACAGAAAATGTAGCGAGTGATCAAAACTCACAAGATGGTTTAAACGAGGATCTAAATGTTGGTCAAACCGCGACTAGAGTAGCTGAGTCAGTGTTGTTTAATGAGGAAGATGTTTTGTTGGATGCTGAAATTTCCAAACTGTCAACCAAGAGGAAAAATCTAGAAATTAAATCAATCACTGAACAAACTGCAAAAGTGTCAAAAACGAATCCTATGAGTTGCTCTTCTCAGTCAGATGATGTGTTGATGAACACGCAAGAGTCTGAAAGTGATGTTAGTGGAGACACACAGATGGATGTGGAGAGTGCTTACTCTTTAACGAAAATTCAGTCCTTTTTACAAAGAACTAAAGGTTTAAGATTGGTGAAAATTGATGAGTTTTTTCCAGATTTAAAGTTGTTCATTGATTCAGTCAAATTGTTCATGAATAATACAGAAAACCCTGGCCAACTGACCTTTACAGATCAAGAAATTTTTCGTTTGAAAAAATTTCTTATAAAAGCGAGAGCACAACTAGTTAATGATGGTTAAGTGTCTTTCGTTTTTCTTTTTCTTTGTTTGCGTTAACCTCTCTGTTCTGTTTAAATGCAACTTAACATTTACTATGTGTGACATAAAGTTGGGTTCTTTAAACGTTAATGGTGCCAGAGAGGACGTGAAGAGAGTTTCTCTCATCAGTTTGTTTAAAGTTAAACAACTAAATGTAATTTTTTTACAAGAGACACATAGCACAGCTGAAAGTGAAATTGCATGGAAGAAAGATTGGGATGGGGAAGTTTTTCTCAGTCATAAGTGTAGCAACAGTGGTGGAGTGGGTATCTTGTTTTCTAGAGATTTTTTACCTATATCTTGTGTTACTGAGGAAATCATTGCAGGTCGCTTGTTAAAAATACAAGCTGTATTTGAAAGTGTAAAAATGACTTTCATCAATGTTTATGCTCCTACTGTAGGCCCAGAAAGAGTGGTCTTTTTAAACATTCTAAACGATGTAATAAGCAACTGTGGCACTGATGGATACATGTTCCTGGGTGGGGATTTTAACTGCACTGAGAATGCAGCTCTAGACAGAAACCACCCAGAACCACATGGAGCCAGTAAGAATTGTCTTGTAAAAGTAATTGGGATGAATGATTTATGTGATGTTTGGAGGTTTTTTCATACCACTCAGCGTCAGTATACTTGGACTTCTGTTAAGGATAACTCTTTGTCTTTGGCTAGGCTTGATAGAGTTTACTGTTTCAAACATCAGAGTAATGTTCTTAAAGGTTGTTCAATACACCCAATTGGTATTTCAGATCATTGCCTCGTGCAATTTGCTATCTTTGTTAAGGATGTGAAATGTAAAAGTGCCTATTGGCATTTTAATGTATCCTTGCTTTCTGATAACACTTTTAAAGATGCTTTTAAGTATTTCTGGAGTGGTTACACAAAAGAAAAATCTGAGTACAATTCATTACAACAGTGGTGGGACATAGGGAAGGTCAATATAAAACAGTTGTGCCTACAGTATACTCTCAATGTCACAAAGGACATGACTAGATCTATGAAAACTTTGGAGAGTGAAATAGAGAAGCTGCAAGATTTGGCAGACTCAACAAGAGAAGGAGAACATTTTAAAGTTCTCAAAAGGAAAAAGTCAGCTCTATCTAACCTGTTGGGTTTCTCTGCTCAAGGTGCTCTGGTTCGCTCACGTTATCAAAATATTGCCAAAATGGATGCACCTTCTCATTTTTTTTTCGGCCTTGAACGAAAAAATGGACAAAGGAGGCTTATGCACTCTCTGCGGTCCAGCACTGGACAATTGCTGCAAGAGTCTGTGGACATTCGTAAATCTGCAGTTGAGTTTTATGAGAAGCTTTTCAAGAGTGAGTTCCAAGAGAGACCAGAGGTGGCGCAGTCTTTCTTTGAGGGCTTACCTAAGGTTTCTGAGGAGGCTAACATGGAGTTGGATGCACCGATCTCCGCTGATGAACTATATTCTGCGTTGCAGAGTCTAGAAAGCGGTAAATCTCCAGGCATTGATGGACTTCCTGTGGATTTTTTTAAAGCTTTCTGGCCTGTGATTGGCAAAGATTTGTTGCTTGTTCTCAGAGACAGTTTAAGAAAAGGACTTTTACCTTTGAGTTGCAGGAGAGCAATCCTCACTCTTCTCCCCAAAAAAGGGGATTTACAAGAGATCAAGAACTGGAGGCCGGTTGCTCTGCTCTGCACGGATTACAAACTTTTGTCAAAGGTGTTGGCAATGAGACTGAAAAATGTTATGGAGAATGTCATTCATGTTGACCAGACTTATTGTATACCCAATAGGTTGATATCTGATAATATTATTTTATTTCGTGATGTTTTAGATCTCTCCGATTCATTGGGTTGCGAAATTTGTCTGATTTCAATTGACCAAGAAAAGGCATTTGACAGAGTTGAACACCAATATTTGTGGCAAACGTTGGGCGCGTTTGGGTTCAGCTCTGGCCTAGTAAACATGATTTGAGTCTTGTATAGTGACATTGAGAGTATTTTAAAGATCAACGGTGGTTTAAGTGCTCCTTTTAAAGTTCATAGGGGGGTCAGACAAGGATGTTCATTATCTGGCATGTTGTACTCCTTAGCCATAGAGCCTCTTTTGCACAAATTAAGAAAATCTCTTGTCGGTGTAAAACTTCCTGGATGTGAAACCATTTTTAAATTATCTGCTTATGCCGATGATGTTGTTGTCATTGTTAAAAAACAGGAAGATATAGACACCCTTGTAGAAAATATTAATGGTTTTGGCGTATTGTCATCTGCCAAAATTAACTGGGGAAAAAGTGAAGCTGTGACAATCAGTAACGAGTTAAGCAGAAAACTTGTTTTACCTGCCGGGTTAATTTGGAATAAGGGTGGTTTTAAATATCTTGGTGTTTATCTTGGAAATGATACTTTTCTGTGTAAAAATTGGGACAATGTTCTAGAAAAAGTTGAAGGACGTCTTAAGAAATGGAAATGGATCTTGCCACACATGTCTTTTAGGGGTCGAACACTTGTGATCAACAATTTAGTGTCATCAATGCTGTGGCACCGACTATCATGTGTAGACCCTCCTGCACAACTGCTGGCTAAGATACAGGCAGTGTTGGTGGACTTTTTCTGGGACCGGCTGCACTGGGTCCCACAGAGTGTACTGTTTTTGCCAAAGGAGGAAGGAGGGCAGGGACTCATTCATCTCGCCAGTAGGGGCGCCGCTTTCCGACTCCAGTTTATCCAGAGATTTCTTGTTGGGCCTGCAAACCTTGTCTGGAGACCCTTAGCCAGAACCATATTGATCCGAGGCGGGAATTTGGGTCTTGCTGAGCCTTTGTTTTTAATGGACCTGAGTGCTAAAAAACTGTGTAACCTTCCAAAGTTTTACCATGGACTGTTCACTGTGTGGGGGATGTTCCATAAAAAGAGAGTGGCAAGCTGCGAGTCCCTGTCATGGCTGTTGAAGGAGCCAGTGGTGAATGGCATTCGTTTCAACGTGGAACACATAACAGGACCTTTCGTGATGCAGTTGTTCTGTGCGGCTGGGACTGTTACACTGGGACATGTGGTTGATCTGTGTGGACCTAATTTGATCGACACTGCAGGTCTAGCCTCTCATGTTGAAGTCAGATCGATAAGGATCATAGATCAAATGCTCAGCACTTGGAAGCGTGAACTCACAAAGACTGAATTATCCTTGATAAAAGACTACTGTAATGGACAATGTCAACCAGTTGTTGGTGATTTTTTTCCAGCATTGACTCTTTTTCCTGATTTTAAAGACTGCGCTGGTCAACTGTTAGAGTCCAGAGAGACTCTCACAAATGAATTTGATGACATGGGAGGAAAAACGATGTATAAAATGTTTGTAAAAATTGTGAATAAAGGTAAACTAAGTGGGAGGGCTGACACTCCTTGGAAAGCTCATCTGGGGCTTGACAATGAGGTCAGACCAGTATGGAGAGTGATTTACAAACCACCGTTGACCAAAAGGCTAGGGGACCTACAGTGGAGAATCATCCACGGTAGTGTGGCTGTCAATGGTTTCATTTCCATCATCAATCCTAATGTAAGTGAAGAATGCCCTTTTTGTTTGCAGAGGGAAACAGTTTACCACTGCTTTTTGGATTGTAGCAGACTGTGCTCTTTTTTTCAGTTGTTGCAACAAATGTTCATGATGTTTGGGGAGAATTTTTCAAAGCATCTTTTTATTCTTGGTTTCAGTTACAGTCAGAAAAGGAGATTGAAATGTCAATTGTTTAACTTTGTATTTGGTCAAGCAAAAATGGCTATCTACCTAAGTAGAAGGAATAAGATCGAAGAGTCCTTAGATTTTGACATAAACACTGTTTTTGTTAGAATGGTGAAAGCTAGATTGAAAGTTGATTTTGATTTCTACAGTTCCACAAATAATGTAGAGGAGTTCATAAACATTTGGTGTCTTAAAAATGTTTTATGTTCTGTTGTGGAGAATGTCTTGTGCTTTGGGACTGTTTTGAGTTAAATCATGTTCTTTTATTTTTTGGTTTGAAAGTTGTTTTTTTGTGTGTGTTGTAGAGAACTCTGTTTTGAAAGATAAAGAGTTTTTGAAATTCAAATTCTCTCTCTCTCTCTCTCTCTCTCTCTCTCTCTCTCTCACACACACACACACACACACACACACACACACACACAGTGTTGCTAAAACAGCCATTTGATTTTTAAATTAAAATATGATTATAAAAATCGTTAAAAACTATTCTTACGCTAGTGTGTCCAGTTTATAATGTGGATCATCCTTCATATCCTTTAACAGCTTCACTCCTGAGTCTCCTAGTTTATTCCTACACAGATTCAGTGATCTCAGGTGTGAGGGGTTTGATCTCAGAGCTGAAGCCAGAGCAACACAACCTTCATCTGTGACACCACAATTCCTCAACCTGTAGAGAACAATGACACACATTAAGCCTATATCCAGAGATAAACATAACATTTGAGCTCATAGACAGTAAAAAAAAGACTTAGTTTGACTTAGCTGAAAATATTGCCGTACACTTTGAAAGTGGAAACACGTTGCTCTATATGTGCTTGCAACTACAGGCTACTTTAGCTTTGTTGGTGGGATGTCTATGATGGTTCTTTTGTGAATCAAACTAAAAGAAAGTGTGAAAATATCTAGAAATATGACCACTGTTCAATGAACTCCTTGAGGCAAAACTCTTTTACGTAGTTTTAACCTCCCTTCTATAAAGTATCCATCGAATCTTCTCTTTTTCATCTTTCCTATCTACAGTTTGTATTTTTATGCGTTGTAAGCATAGACTATATGTATTCCTGCATGTTGCATTGTTAATACTGTTATACTAATATTGCTGTTTTGTTATGTCATCACATGATGGCACTGTTGCATTTTTTGTCAATTGCACAATTTAATAATGCATTTTAGGCTGAAAAAGTCGATAAAATCTTGTGAGTTAATGTTTGAATATCATAATATTGCAATAGGCATCAAGGGTGCACATTGTTAACTAATGCACATGTGGTAATTTATAAATAAAAAAATACGACATATAACGTCACTTTAGGTGATGGGCCATCGGGAGATTTCATGCATTTAGACTATTTTTATACACTAAAACTACATCACACTCAGTGTCACAAACCAAACACACTGCCATGCTCACATACACATCAAATGGTTAAAAACACTCATCACAAGGCCTATTCAAAGACAATGGCACCATCTAGTGGATGAAAACTGCAATAGACGTTACAACAGAAACTTCAAAAACTCAATTAATTGTGGGGTTTACTTAAT
This sequence comes from Rhinichthys osculus, assembly GCA_029959095.1. Lineage (NCBI taxonomy): Eukaryota > Metazoa > Chordata > Actinopteri > Cypriniformes > Leuciscidae > Rhinichthys > Rhinichthys osculus. Next base: position 40,687,126 of record JARWKJ010000016.1, on the reverse strand, counting down.
TAAATATTACATTGAGTGTGTTTTTACATTTATTCGTTAATAGACTATAGTTCTAACTTAAACTAAAAACTAACTAAAATATAACTGGTAACATTTGTAATTTAATTGAATAGCCTATAGGCCATAAAATTATGCTATATTTTTGTATTATAGATAACAGGGACAACTTGAAGTTCTAGCCTCCCATCTTTCATTTAACTGGCATGATGTTTATTTTGGGTCTATTCTGTAGATTAAAATTGTGCATTTATCATTTACTTTGTGTACCCAACTGTCATTTAAAATATAAAAAATAGAGCAACAACAAGCTACATGTTTTATTTACATCAATGTTTTCCTCATATTTGATGCTGCCATAAATGTTTTGTTTTTCAATGGTTAACCATTTTAAAACACCGCTTGAGAGGCAGTTTAATTGAGTGCTGCGAATTCAAACATGAGAACCAATCAAAAGCACCAGAACAGCAACAAACTTTACTAAACAACTGTGGCTGGAAATGGCAAAGGAAGACAATGTGCACATGAAATACACATAATGCAACAAAAAGAATATTATTCAATATATAGCCAAGCTTATTAAAGAAAATATTCATATGGCATCTTAAACATTTTCATAAGAAATTGTGATTTAATTACATATTTTACCAGTAGGCCTAACTGTAACACTTACATTTATTTTGTAATTCAATTATTTGACTAAATTGCATGTATGTAGTTAGCCTAATCCCCAACACTGCCTGTATGTTTGTCTACAGTTGAACATTAAATGGTGTAGAATCATGGGAGCTTTATATTATGAGCATTAAGTGAGTCGGAAATTACGTTTGCATCATTGTATAATAGTATGCTGGTTTCTCTAAGTGTAGCATCCCGATGGAAAATGAAGAACTTCACTGAGGGTCTTAAGATTTTTAATTTGCTGTCTTGTACTTCAAGAACAATGTAATTGCAGAAAAAGTGCAGACATAAAGCAACATATAGCCTATCTTATAACTCCTTTAGGATTACATTGATTAGTAACGCATTTGCATGATCAAAATAATCCAAATCATTATGCAGAAATATGCATGTAAAATACTTTGTTGCCAATAAAATAACCAAAGGTAAATGCCTATAACAAATAGCCTACAGTTAATAACAGAAATTGAATAAGCATGAAACAGCTCTAATACTTTATTGATTAATTTTATAAGTAACTGTAGACCTAATACAACCATTTTCACATTGTGGGGAAGTGAAAGCATTATCTTCTATTTGGACAGTGAATCCAAACAATAAAGCACAGCACATGAACTGTGTTATGAACTGCTACTCCAGAGTTCCCAGTCGCCAGAGGAATAAAAGCATTTATAACAGGCTGTACAAGACAATGGGTACTGGTGGCGACGTACTTAGTGACGACGTGTGTGTCACACGGCTTTGAGGCGACGTACCTTCAGATCATAGATATCATATAGAGACTAGATGCCCTATTGGCCGCTGGAAACCGAGAAATCCGGCCGCCATCTTGAACCGGTCGTATTCCTAGTTTCGTTGCGTGGCAGCAGATAAGATGCCAGAGCATAGTGGAGCATTTTCCTGTTCTAATCGCCGGACCATCGAAAATAGGGCTTTTCACAAGTAAGTCTTAACATTATACCGTACTATTGGTTGTATTTTGTGAATAGAATCGTTCCAGAAAATCAAGAAGGAGCAAGGATATTTGCTATTACTGTACTGACATCGTTGTGAAATGCTGTTTACTGCATCAGCCGGTGTTCACCCGGCATGGAGAGGTGGGGTAACTGTTAAAGTAGTAATTACAAGAGCTTCTAGGTTATCAGATTAGCATTCAACTGCCCTGTTGTATAGGTTATTTGTGTTTGCGCATGTAACAGGAGACCAGTTACACGCACATGATATCAGGAAGCAATGTAAATACAAGCATTACAGCGATGCGCAAATTGAGTTACCCCTCCAACTTCTAGTTTTATTGATAACCTATCTTATCACATGCGATTTGGCTATTGATATTACAGAAGTCCTGTGGTAAAATTACATTATTAACTTACTCCATCTACCCTTGTAAAGTTAATCCGAATAGGGCTTTAGTCTCGACATTTTCCCCTCCCACATCCACATACAATAAAAAAGGTATAGGCTTAATGTTGTCCGAATTTAATTTTTTTATAAATTACTGATGCAAACACGTTGAAAAGCTTCCTCTCAATTTTTATTACAGGTGGCTGCGTTTGGTGGATTCGGTGGCTGCGTTATGTGTGTGAAAGTGTGTGTGTGTGTGTGTGTGTGTGTGTGTCGTGTTTGTTTGTGTGTCTGTTCGTGTGTATGTGCGTGTCACAAATCATAAATTGTTTCTTCAACTTATTAAAATATCTTACTTTACTGCAACTATCTGTTTCTGCTTCTTTATTATATTTATAGTGTGTGATTTATAAAATACATTATATCCTTCATCACACATACTGTGTCTGGTCACTTTATATCTTAGGCTATATCAGAATATTATATTACTGTTAAGCCTACTATGGATATTAAAATACGCCGAACCATGTGTCCTGTATCATAGCTACATGAATGACCTTTGCAGCAAAAAAAAACACGCGTGAAAATCAGTTCAGTATTCAGTGAGATATGATTAATTTAATGCGCTGACAGCTCATTTCACCTGCCATTCAGATTACGCGGAGCGGATGACCGGTTTAAGATGGCGGCTCCAATTCTCGTTCGTGGCAATAGGCAGTAATGGTCGATAGGGCGTCTACCTATATGATGTCTATGGTTCAGACGTTGTTAGTAGGCGTTATTTTTTACTGGAATTCCAATATACGTCGCCACCGGAAGACGTTCCTCCTGTGACGTCGCCGCTGGTCTCCCGTCGGCAGTCCCAATCAATCCCATTCAAAAATCCACACGTTCTGGCGGCGACGGCAGGGTAGACTTCTCCTTCTCCTTCTCCTAATCCATGATTTAGCACTAAATACTCGCCATAAATGCATGGGTACGTAGTGTGTGATGTCAGCCTTGTCATGATTTGTCATCGCCTTTTCAGTCTTTTTTTAGGTTCATCTAGCGGCAATAATCATTAAATGCCATTTTATGTTATCTTTCCCCACAAAAGGAGACACTTAATGCGTGATCTATTATATGTTTTAACTGGCCATTGCATGCATGTAACTGTTTTTTTGTATTTAAGTGAAATAATAAAAATATGTTTATTTACTATTAAAATGATTGATTAAATCTAGGAACTTAGGTAAATAAACTGCATTAATGTAATGATATCTATATTTTAAACATAATCAACTGATATAAGAGTTCTGAGGGAAAAACGGGAAGTGTTTAAAGGTTAAACATTAACCCTCTACAGCACAGCCCTTAGCCCATGTTCAGTACATTTTTCTTTAAATGATTGCAACCAATTAGAATGTTTGGAAAAGTCCAATAAGGTTTGGGAGTCACTATCAAGCACCATTTGAAGGTGGGACGTTATTTTCTGACACATGGTCACAGGAGCATATGATGTGAGAAGAAAGCAAGATTATTTGCTTTAGTAATCTTATTTAAATTGACACAAACTGAAATTAATGTTGCATTTAAATGGCAGTGTTTCCCAAATTAAACACAAGAGCTGTTATAGTTTTGAATGATGTGTGTAATGTAGAGAAATGTGTTTAGAGTTATGCAAAAAGTTTGAATGATTTCACAGAGTGAGCCTCAAATTCCACTTTTAGTGTCTTAGCAATTTGAAAAAACTGTAAAACAAACTGTGACAGAGGTCGCCTATGGAATGAACCAAGAGAATCTTAAAGTTGCCTGGAACTGAGAAGCATGAATGGAAGCAACAAAAAAGACTGCAATAAAAAAACAAAACAAGAGACAATTATTTTAATGCACGCATATACATACATACCGTATATATATATATATATATATATATATATATATATATATATATATATATATATATATATATATATATATAGGCCTATTGCACACATCAGCTTTGAAATAAAAGAAAATAAATCTGGAAATCTGTTTGTTAGTAATGTACTTATTAATCTTTTTTTTAAAAAAAAAAACATTATTAAGTAGATTAAGGCCTACTCCTGTCTTAATATAAACCCTGTCTGGGAAACCGCCCCTGAAGGTTTAACAAAGTTATTCTTGCCACTATAACTTATGGCTTCCTAAAGACAAGTTTATGGGTAAATAAAATATTAATAATAAAAATATAATGAATATCAAAACACATTTAACAATGTAGTAATTTTATTATAGCACTCATCAGCCTGCAGCAGCCAAGATGATGTTCAATACAGACAGAACAGCAGAAACAAACTATACAACCAAACACCAAATTACAAAACATTATTATGTGAAAGTGAATAAAGTTATGCATGTACGTATGAGAGTGTGTGTGTATTTAGTTACAAATATGTGCTGTGTAAGTTAGCCTATAATACTTTTGGAGATTATAACTTAAAACAAAAACAAATAATAACCCATATAGATAAATTATAATAATTGTATAATATGGATAATTAGCACTTAATATACATTGTAACATTACTTTACTCTAGCACAGTAGTCAGTAAAGCATTGCTACAATAAACTAAAGGATTAATATGTAGGTACATCTAAATGTAAGTCTGCTTTTAAAAAATATTACACTTCAATATGTACAGAATATGTGCGTTAAGAAACACGTTCAAATTGGTCGTCTCCACACGGTAAAACTGTGCGTCTTTACACGCACTAAAGTAACACGACGAAAACTGACGCCTTAACACGACCAGAATGAGCGTCTACGCGTTCAAAAGAAACACGAACAAAATTGCCGCGTTAATGCGGACAAACAGTGCGTGCTGACGCGGTCAAATTTCACGCGTTTCCTTTAAAGACTATTGGCCCCGATCGCTTCCATATACAGGAACGTAATATGGAAAAATCTCAAAAATTTGAGCGATGGCTTAATGACGCCACCCGTGAGGCTAGGCGAGTGCAGGAGAGCTGAGCGCAGGTGGAAAAGGGACAGGCTCCATGTGTCATATGAAGTCCTTAAAGACAGCTTGAAAAAATATCAGAAAATTGCCAAATCCGAAAAAACTAGATATTTTTCTGACATTATCTCTCAAAATGTTAATAAACCTTGTGTCCTTTTAAAACTATTGATTATTTATTAAACTCTCCACAATCCTCTTGTCTGGAAGCTTCGTTTGAAGTCTGTGAAAAATTTCTAATCTTCTTTTTAGGTAAGGTTGCCACTAACAAAGCCCATATATCACCCCCTGCTTTTGACCCTTCCATAGGTAGCACTTGCTCAACTGTCCTCCACCAGTTTGAGCCTGTGTCACTCTCAAATCTCACTAATATAGTCACCCAACTAAAATCTTCATATTGTCCCACTGACATTGTGCCCCCTCGCCTCTTTAAGGAAGCCTGGGAGACAATTGGTCCAAATGTTCAAAAAATCATAAATAGTAGTCTGGCAGCACAACAACATATTTTAAAGAAGCAGTTGTGGAACCCCTGATTAAAAAAAGAAATCTGGATTCCTCGGTTTGATCCAACTACAGACCTGTCTCGAAGCTTCCTTTTAGCTAAACATTTTTTAGAGAAGACTGTACTTTTACTGCTGCAGTCTTTTTTAGATGTACACGGAATTTTTGAGATTTTGCAATCTGGTTTTAAAGCACTTCATAGCACTGAAACTGCCTGTTAACTGTCACCCCCCCCCCCCCCCCTTTTTTTTTTGAATAGACATGAAAATGCACATTTCGAACATAAATGGTTGTAATTCAAGAATGCTTTGGAATATAGACGTAAGATTGGTCTTGTTTTAAAGAAGACATTTGGCAGATTTATGTAGAAGTGAAATAAATTAAGAAAGTAAAACAGAAAAAAAGTTATAGAAGTTTGAGTTTATGGAAATGTACAACGTAAAAAAAAAAAATTATTCATATTTTATATAAAATCTATATTTTCAAAACCTGGGCTACTCTAAAACTGCAGAAAAATCAAAGCCAAAAATCTGAACAAGTTGTGTTTCAAATTTTAGGTTGATATCTCAAAAAATGAGCTTTCAGTAAGATTTTGTTTGGGCGCAGTACCAAACTTTTTCACTAGGTCACAACCAGACTCCATTACTGCCCATATAAGGGCGCCTCCATTTCCATATGTGTTTTGAGTGATATGAACCATTATTTCCACAATTTTCATACAATTTATGAAGTAGAGATCCTATTCAGAAGTAGTATGGGAAGTTTGGCAGATTTTGATATGAATTCAACCTCTAAGAAACACATACAAAGAACACGCATGTGCGTCATAGCTCGCTGCCACATCACAAATGGTGAATTTATTGTTTTTTTCTTTATATTTGAAACATTTTCAGACTTTTTTTTTCTAAAATAATTGAATGGATGCTATCTTTTGTACTCTTGTTATGAAAACAAACTAGGTTTCTACAATTTTTTTTCATGATTTTTCATGTTCATTGCTATTTCAAAATAAAGGTCTGAACATGCCTAGGAGTATGAAAATATTATTGTTGCAAATTGATACATTACGGCTCCTCTGTAATTTATTTAGAAAATCAATCACCAAATATGGAAACTAGAGATTGTAAGCTTTCAAATGATATATAGTTTGTCAATATTACTCAAGGTTTTCACTAAGATATTATTGTTTTAAAAATATAATGGTAAACGTCCCTGTGGGACGGTGACAGTTAAGGGGTTAATTGTTTTTAATGACCTCTTATTAACCACTGACTCTGGAAATTCTGCCATACTAGTGCTTTTAGACCTCACTCCCGCATTTGACACAGTAGACCACGCAATTCTTATCTCGCGTCTAGAGCACTGTGTTGGTATCAGGGACACTGCTTTGCAGTGGTTTAAGTCATATTTGTCTGGGAGATGTTTTTCAGTAAAGCTTGGGGTCTTTGGCTCATCTACTGCCCCACTTTTTTGTGGTGTTCCACAGGGCTCAATTCTTGGACCACTTCTCTTTTCCCTATATCTCCTCCCCCTAGTAAGCATAATTAGAAAGCATGGCATCTCCTACCACTTCTATGCGGATGACTCCCAAATACATCTGCCCCTCAAAAGAGGTAAAAACTCCCTCGTACCTCTACTAGAGTGTTTAAAAGATATTAAGGCCTGGATGGCTTCTAACTTTTTTAATTTAAATGAAGATAAAACTGAGGTCATTGTGTTTGGACCCAGTCGGGCCAGTGATATCCTTTCTGTTGACCTGGGCTACCTGCAACAATATGTGAAACCCGTAGTGACAAATCTGGGTGTGAAAATAGACAATGGTTTTAAACTTGATAAATAATGTTGTTAAATTCAGTTTTTATCACCTGAGGCTTTTATCTAAAATCAAACCTGTTTTATCTCATAAGCACTTTGAATATGTGATTCTTGCTTTTATCTCAACTCGTCTTGACTACTGTAATGCACTTTACATTGGCGTTAACCAAACCTCTCTCTCACGCTTACAGTTAGTACAAAACTCGGCCGCTCGTCTTTTAACCGGAACTCGCAAGCATGAACACATTACGCCAGTGCTGGCCTCGCTCCACTGGCCCCCGGTCCATTTTAGAATACATTTTAAGATCTTATTGATTGTTTTTAAGTCACTGAATGGGTTGGCACCTCACTACATCTCAGACCTCTTACAAGTCTACACCCCCACCCCACCGTTTTATATGTGTTTTTATGTTTGCACTTTGAAAACCTGTGTTTTTAAAAATGTGCTATATAAATAAAATGGATTGGATTTAGTACTACCTTGTTGAATATTATTAAACTACATTGGAACCTTTCGTGTTCGTGCCTTCATCTACAGAGCAACCGTTGCACTAACAGGCGATCTTTGGCCTCATGAATCTATCATTTGTTCCCTGGCAAATCGTTTTGGCTGAGGGCAAAGTGAAGTTTCATAACTTTATATATCTAGGCTATTTAACTTTACCGTTGTGGACGTTGTGACTTTGTATGTTTGTCTGAATTGTTTGCTTGTCTTTATTTCTTATTGTATAGCTTCCTTTTACTTATACTTTTATAATGGCTATTGATCATTAAAACTGACATTTAACATGAATTTAATCTAATTTCATTTTATTACAGTGAAGATTATCAAAGTACATGTGCACTTGAACCATATATTAATATGTTTAAATTTTTTTAAATATAAACGGGAAGAGGCAGGGTTGTGTTTTATATTTCGTTTTGTTATAAATATACATGCGGCAGTGAAGATAATCAATGTACACGTTGCCTGAACCACCTTTGTGTGGCTATTAATATGTTTAAGATTTTTTAAATGAAAACGAAAAGAGGCAGAGTGGTGTTTTATAACATATTTAGTTTTATTGACTGTCTATTGGTGTTGACAAACTCAACCAGAAACAGGTTTGCAACATAATTGGTAACCATGGCAACAATGAAGAGCATAAACATGGGGAACAAAGGAAACAGGAACAGAACACAGTTAAACAAGGAGATACAAACTAAAAGTTAATCAAACCGAACAAACCTGACTTCGGACTATGCTCATATTTCCTGATTCTAGTAAGAACTGTAACTGCTGCATCTCGGACCAGCTGGAGTTTGTTTATTACGCCTGCAGGGCATCCGCCTGATAAAGCGGTACAATAATCTAGCCTTGAGGTCATGAACGCATGAATTCATTTTCTGCATTTGACATTGAGATCATATGTCGTAATTTAGATGTATGCAATCAATCTAGATAGTATGCAGTATCAATCTTGTAAGTAAAGAAACTCATAAAGTCAATTATGAAAACTAAAAGTGCCTAAGTAAGTAGTAGGCAATATGGAATGGTGAGAAGTTTATATCTTAAGGTATAAGATCATAGTTTGAAGGGCGCTCACACACACACACACACACACACACACACACACACACACACACACACACACACACACACACACTTACTCACTCACTCACTCACTCACTCACTCTCACACACACACACACACACTCACTCACTCACTCACTCACTCACACACACACACACACACACACACACACACACACACTCACTCACTCACTCACACACACACACACAGACACACACACACACACACACACACTCACTCACTCACTCACACACACACACACAGACACACACACACACACACACACACTCACTCACTCACTCACACACACACACACAGACACACACACACACACACACACACACGCTGAGCTCGAGAAGAGAGCCTGAAGATGGTCAGTTGGGAAGTAATGGAGAGAAACCTGTGCTAACGAGAGCAGACACACACACACAGACACACACTCACTCACACACGCTGAGCTCGAGAAGAGAGCCTGAAGATGGTCAGTTGGGCAGTAATGGAGAGAAACCTGTGCTGACGAGCAGTGGCGGCGCCAGGGGGGGTCTTGGGGGGTCTCAAGACCCTCCCAAAAAACGCTTTGACCCCCCACTCCCTTCCTAATTAAAAAATATATAAATATTTTAAAATGTTTCTCTTCAAACTACGCAGAACAATAGTAATTAATAATTTATTCGACATATAAAAAAATATAAACATAGAATCACTGCGACGCCCCATGAACGTCACTGCGTTCAAGGCCGCAAGAGCTGCTACGCTACAGCGGGCACGGATGGTGGGAATCCTGGCGGCTGAGTGGATTTAACGGGGGATTTAAGCCATGGCCCAGCCGAGAAACCAAGACAGCCTCAACTAAAGTCATACCCGCGTCGTTCTTTTGGATCGCAGGGGCAGCGTAGCTAGCATCCAGGGGTTTTAGTTGCTCGTGATTCAAACAGTACCAGTGGCTTGAATAGGCTATTCTGTGTCAAAAAAAGACGCGGCTTTTTGTTTTGCCTGTCGTAATTTTTTTCACAGTGTGCATGGATCTGGTCCAGTCTCCTCAAAAAGTGTCAATTTTAACATGCTATATAAAATTATCTGTGGGGTACCGGCTACGTAGCCTATTTTGAGCTAAAACTTCATATACACACTCTGGGGAAACCAAAGACTTAATTTACATCGTATGAAAAGGGCATTATACCAACCCCTTTAAACTTTAGTTTTTTTGTGAGTAGGCTATCAATAAGTAGCCTATTTCAATCCTGATTCAAGGATTCAAAAGTTTGGGGTATGTAATATTTTTTTATGTTTTTGAAAGTCTCTCATGGATCACCAAGGATGCATTTATTTGATAAAAAACTGTAATATTATAAAATATTATAACGGAATTTAAAATAATTATATTTTATTATATTTAAAAAATGTAATTTATTCCTGTGATGGCAAATGGCAGAGAAGAAGACAGAAGTAGGGCAATCAAAAGGTAGTGAGAGCATGACTATTTTGGAAATATGTTTTCTGTCATGGGTGTGGCTATGGCAATTAAAATTCAAGCATATTGTTTGCAAAATGCAATTGATTGATTAATTAAAAACAAAGTAGTTGATATGCTGTGTTGTTTTTGTTGTTGAGTAGCAGTAATATGAAGTTATTAGCCGTGTCCACTGTATTTTTTGTTGGTTTTCATGAGACCCCCCTTGAAACGACCAGGACCCCCCATTATAACCACAGCAACATTACCTCATAACAAGAGCAGATATTCCACATCAGCAACACACTCTGAGTGACTGATTTATCAAAAGAAAAAGATAGAATCCTGTTTTTATAATCATGCTTTTATGGAGACTTACAGTAATACTGATTTAGCTCTTTGTGTCAGAACTGTGCATTTAGACTTTCTTCGAAAATGACTAAATTTCCCTCAATTGTAATTGTAGAATTGTATTCTAAACTCATTAGAAATTAGAATGAGAACAGAATAAAATGTATGGAAAAAAGTTCAAATTCATTCATGTATTGTTTAATAATTGTTTGACCATAGATGGCACAAAACCTCATCTCAACACATTTGATATGCTCTTAATTTTGTTATTTCATCTGAATATCAACATTTGTGAGATTTAGTCAAAGCAGTTTCGAGGTTTATTTTTTAGGCATTTATTGACTTTTTACAGAGTAACCCAATATTGTAATGCATGACTTTTAAAAGTAACTTTCCCCAACACTGATTTAAAATGGTTATCCGTGCACATAATTTATTTGTTTAAATTCGCGTCCCCTTGTAATCTTTAACTCTTTCCTCGCCATCGATGGATCCCGTGTTTTCGCTGTTATACGGTAGGGGGCGCCATTGCACATCTTCTGAAAGATTACTGAATCTCCTGATCAAAACACATCAATAACTGAGGAAAAAAAGAGCATTGCTAAAAGCATTGCTTATGCACGTTGTTGCCTCTGAAAATTTTGCTTTTTTATGAAACTTAGACTACCCACATTGAGGGTTTTGACAAAAAAAGAGAAAAAAAAAGAAGAAGCTAGAATTAAATATATATTTTTTAAAACAGAGGCTCTGTTTTTTCTTTTCAAATATTGCTTGTTCAGACATTCATACAACTAAATATTCTCAGGGCCATGGAAGTTTTGTGAAAATGATCAAAAATGCTGGCGGTGGCTGGCAACACAAACACTGGCGGGGAAAGAGTTAAAGGCACAGTATGTAAGTTTTGGTCTCTTATTCAAAACAATACTAAAGGCTTGATGAGTCCGTGAATGAGTGTGGGATCATGGGAGGTGGGATCTTCCCTGAACTTCAACTTTGTCATGTTTGATCATTTAAAATCACATTATTTTCTTTCATTCTAATGAAACAGTCGTGAGTGCTGAATTAGGCTCAGGATCACTTTTGACGGATTAAAAGTGTGGGTTTTACTTGGTCAAAACAATAACAAACATTTGAGTGTGTTGAAAATTATGCTATAACGTTACTTACTCTCTATCTCTCTCTCTCTCTGTGTGTGTGTGTGTGTGAACTCGATGACTGCTACGAGACACTTGCTTCCCACTACAGTAAGCTAGATCAATATTAGAACATCATATTAATAAAAGCTGGATGACTTGTGTTGCTAAACGGCATGCGATTGATTTTATTTTATATATGGCAGAGAAAATGGTGTATTACTACAAATAAAGCTCTTTCTGATTTTGCTATGTTAACCACTTAATATAAAAATAGTGTTGTCTCTGAGGAATGGTACAAACATGTTAATTTATGCAAACAAACTGTATAAATTAGTTTAGTCAATATTTTAATTAAATTCCAATTAAAATGTTTGTGCAGTACAAAGTTCTACTAACTCAATCTTTGAGTTTAAGTAAAAAATTGATGTAAGTGATTATTGTTTTGATGTTATGCCAACATATGAAGGATTACAGTCCATGTGCGCTGAAAAGGAGCCCTTTCTTGATTTCAGATGCATTTCATCTGAAGTGTGAGTGTAATGCTGTTCTCTGAGCAGAAGGGGGCAGCACGCCACTGTTAGACAGCTTATAGACCATGTTATGACTGACTCCTCTCCCTCCCTGAGATTCATTGTTCTAAGAAACAATGGAAATTGAAATGAACATTTGTTCATTAGTTCTGCTTTGAAGAGTATCAACAGTCATATTCCTGAGCGTGTTGTCATGTTGTTGCCGAACATGCATCGCTGTGCTGTATTTGCTATAGCATCCGCAGAGGAGGGTTTGAGGGCTTCTGTTGTTGCTCACTGAAGTGCTTGAGCATTGTAACACAGGTACGAGTGGGACTGGGCAGGTCAAGTGTTTGTGCTGGAGTGAGAGTCGCTCGGATCCTCTTTGTCTGCACTTACGCGGGGATCAGAGAGCTCAGCATGAAGCCTGCGAAAATTATCACAATACTATCAGCTCCACTCAACGTCGAGAAAACTTTCATGGCTTTCCTTGAGAAACAGATACTTGTTTTTATCAAATACTTCATCACTGTTATTGACTCTTGCATGAATCCCTTTCTGTCTTATTCTCTCTCTATATATATGTCTTTATCCTTCTCTTTTTTGTGTCTCTCTCTCTCTCTCACACACACACACACACACACACATGAGATCTAAGCGTAACAGCACAGGGTAGATAATTACAATTTCAAAATCATTTGCCAGATCATTACCACCTAATCCCCTGTTTCATCTTATGAGTCACGCGTCTCATTTGGCATGTTCTGGACAGCTCGCAGGCTTTTCTTCTTCTTCTTCTTCTTCAGTTTTTCTCCTCATAAACACACTGTCTCTCGTCTCTGACCTGCAGGAAGAGCCACGAAGAAACGGACACACACTCATACACACAGACACCAACCAAATCTACAACAAGTGCAACAAGTTTTACCTTCAAATAGCTGAATCTTTTTTTCTTTTTTCTTGTCATATATTTACATTTTATGAAATCTGAATATGTTATAGCCTACTAGTTGGAAAATTTTCACCCTTTAATTTACTAAATCCATTTGTAACCATATTGCATAGTTGTTGTTGTGCTTGACAATATCACAATGAAATTCTGAACACATTCATAAACAAGAGAGAACCAACCAAATATTAATAACTGATTATGATGTAGTCAGTGTATGCTTTTGTAAGCTTTTTTTTGTTTTTTTCTATGCATTTGTAAAATAAAATGTGTTGCTCTATAGTTTGCATTTTTTGCCAGATAAATACCTTAACCAAGTTTAGTGTTTTGTTCTTCTCTCATAGTTCAAAAATACATCAAATCCTTTTTGATGGTTTAATAAAACTTTTTTTTTTTTTTTGACATAAAAATGCAATGCAGTGAAAGTGTATAAAACGTTTGTTTAATTCCATTCACTTTCATTCACTGTCTCCATAGCAACAGCTCTGAGCAAATCTAATTTAAAAGGATGCCAGCATCTAGTGTCTAAATATTAGGCTACTGTTTTTTTTTTCTTTGTCAGGCACTGATAATTTTCTTGCTGCATCTCTAATGTTTTGACAAAATATGTCAATTTTAATATAATGCTGTCAGTGATATTTGCAAACCATCAAAAGCAATGATAATATTTTATGTGAAATAGCATTAGTCATTTAACGAACCGAGCATTTTTCTTTGGCGGTGTATGGATTTCTATTTCTGCAGTGCAGGTTTTTTGATATGGACTCGGCCCAAAAGGGCATAGCAGTGCCTGTGACTCGAGAGGTCAGAACTCAATAAATCACATTTGACTTCTGACCTCCAGTTCAGTTCAGAGAGACAGATCAGTGACCCCATCACTGTCCCTGACCAGCGCCGCACCAGTCCTGCGTTTGATCGAGGGGAACAGATATTTGAGTTGAATTAGTAGAGCAGGAGCTGTTGTCTCATGCTATAATCACGTTCCAGTTTATTTGTATAGTGCTTTTCACAATCCATAGTGTTTCACAGCATGCAGCTTCACAGAAAATTGTTACAAAAATGATTGTATTAACAAATTACAATGTTAATAATATCACGCTGCATTATGGGATAATAACGTCAATAGTTGTGCTTTGCGTGTTGACCATTATGGATTATTGTTTCCTTTGGATGGGAACTTATACTTAAATAAAATTAAATGAACAATATTTTTCTCCCAGCCATTGTGACACTGCATAAGCTGGGTTTAGTGATTTAGTTTAGTGAAATAATATTATTATAGGATTATTGGTGATAATCAATCATTTTTGTTAGATACAATTATTATTTGAACATTAAAAAAACTTTATTTTACAGTGTTAGTTTCTACAGTAATAACTATAAATGATGTATAATTACATGCAACCAAACCCTAATCCTAACCCTATGTAGTTAATTAATATTACTCAATACTATAATTACACTTTAACACAGAAACCTTACAATAAAGTAAAAGTTAGTAAAAGAGACAACAAAAAACAACAGCACAATTAACACTTTCATTTTAACGTGCCACTGTTAAATGTTTAAAAGTTTAATTGATTAATATTACTTAGTACTTATTTGCGTAATTGCAATGTAACAACAGCACATTTAAAAAAAAGTGACAAAAAGAGCAACAAATATGAATAAAATACAACCACATCATTTTTTTCTCAATATTTGTATTTCCTTTTTTCACAGATTAGAAATCAAAAACAACATCCATTCATTGAGATAATAGATTAACAATATATACAAATAATAATAATAATAATACTGCAAAAAATCAGGAAAAGAACGAAGAAAAAAACAGCTCAGAGAATATATTAATATGGATATACAAAGTGCTATCTGTAAAATCCAAACAACAAATGTTTGTAACTCTAAGGTCCAGATAATTTAAAAACGGCTCTCATATATTGTGAAAAAGTCTGTTTTTTGAGTGGATTAGACATGTGAGTTATTCCATCCTTTCACAGAGAAGAAGGTTATCTGCAGAAGGATATCTGACAATAACAATATCTGACAATAACAATATCTGCTGATATTGACAAGTCTTGTTATAGCCATGAAGTCGAATGATCGGGCAGTGAGAAGGGGTCCAGCTCCAGATTTATACTGAGAATCTTCTGCATTTCATGAAGTGTGTTATTCCAATAATTCTGAGTCAGACGACAAGACCATAAACAGATTCGAAAAGTTTGAATATCGTGCAAAAGTTCATTTATTTCAGTAATTCAACTTAAAAGGTGAAACTAACGTATTATAGACTCATTACATGCAAAGTGAGATATTTCAAGCCTTTATTTGTTATAATTTTGATGGCTTACAGATATGAAAACCTTTTCACAATATTCTAATTTTGAATTTGGGGTTTTCATAAGCTGTAAGCCATAATCATCAAAACAAAATTAAGGCTTGAAATATCTCACTTTGTATGTAATGAGTCTATATAATATATTAGTTTCACCTTTTAAGTTGAATTTACTGAAATAAATGAACTTTTGCACGATATTCTAACTTTTCGAGTTTCACCTGTACATGTAATCTATGTAGAAACTTCAGTTGAGTTGCTTTATACGATTACAGGCCGATTTTGTTTTTAGCATTTTCCCATTCTTTGTCCCAAGTTTCCTCATCAACTGGAGCTGAACCGCTTCCCATAATCTCCGGATTCTTTTTGTGAACGTCCCGATCGATTACTTAATGAATTATAAAAAAGACAAATCGATGCTTTTCCAGATGTTTGAAACAGTAATTTCTCAATTGGAGATATTTCAAGATTATCATTTACCATGCTTCTTTAAATAAACTACCTAATTTGCAAAAATCTGACAAATTCTGACTTTAGAAATGTGTATTTAACCATAATCTGATGAAATGACATTAGATCAGTAAACACATATTTAACCTCACCACATCCTTGTCATACCAAGACGTGAAGTTTGCATCCATCATTCCTGGTTTTAAAAATCTGGATTATTTAAAATTGGGGAGAAAACTGAGATGACCGTAGATCTATCCTCCAAACACTTACTAACCATCATGCATTTAAACTAATAGGACTACCACAACTTTCTTTAGTGGCTTTTATAGAACAACATGTCTTGTAATGGGTATCTGGACAAACTTGTTTCAATATCTAACCATCCAGAGGAGACATCTGTTGCTATTTAATCAGAAATGAACCTCAGATGGGCTCAGAGCGGGTATATCCTAATATCCAAGCTGCCTTTCGACCCGGGTTACTGTACGACGGACATCTTTAGCCTCGGCCGTCTCTGGCTCCGTATGAAAGAGCTCAACCATCCGTTTAAATCTTTCAGCACTTTGGGTGAAAACAACTGGGATCATCTGAAGGGGTAAAGCAACCTCGGCAATACGTCCATCTTAACTAATGTAATTCGGCCCAACCATGAGACAGGAAGGGAGTTAACCACATTATTTTTTATTTTTTATTATATTATTAGGTGTTCAAGCCCGAAGTGTATTGTAATTTAATTTTAAAAAAACACAAAAAAAACGCATCGTGCAGCCCAAACCGTAAGGCCTAGACGAGACTTGAAACTTGGCCAGATGAGTAGGCCTCAATTTGGGGAGAACCTATCAGAGTTCGACCCCGATTGGCCCATAGGTGGCGCTACAGCAACCAAAAGAACTAAATTGCGCATAACTCCTCGACACCCCTGTGATCTTTGCCTCAAGACGGACAAGATGTATATCTCCAATTTCGATTTAGGCAGGAATAATTTTCTGCTGTGTTGAATTTTGTCCAAAACCTACTTTTGCAAACTAGTCCTTGGTTTTTCGCCCGATCGGAACCAAACCAGTCTAGGGCAATTCTCTGGACCTTCTAGATCAATAATTATCGAGAAAAAAAAGTTGAAATTTTGCATTTGGGTGGCTGTAACAGGGTCATTTAGAAAAGGGGCGTGGCAAAATACACTCAAAAGTCTATAAATCCTAAAAGAAAACTCAAAACTTGAAGCATATGTGACCTAACATACTTAAGAAGCATGCACAGTTTTATGGAGATCGGACCATAGGTGGCGCTATAACTGTTAAAAAGCTTTAAAACCATATATTTCATATTGCCTGGATTGGCTGTAAATGGTGTTTTCCATCTATTATGTCAGTGGTTAAATGTATGCTAAATAAAACTTAATGTCTTTTGATGCTTGTGTGCTTAAAGGCCTTAACTGCTTGAACACCACTAAATGCTGCTTGCAGCTTTAATTATATTATTTATTATTTTATTTAATATACAAGAGATTGCTGTAATGCAGACAAATACAAATTGCTGCAATTTGACAACACAACACTTTTTTAACAGCTTTTTTGCAACACTTTATTTTAAGCAGTTACACGTTACATGTATGCCTACTTACTGTAAATTATGCATAATTACAAGCAACTAATCCAAACCCTAACCTTAACCGTATAGAAAGTGCATAAGTGACTTAAAAAGCAATAAAAAAAACACAGTCCTGAGTAACTTTAGACCAATTTCCAACATTCACTTTCTATCTAAAAAGTATTCGAAAATGTGGCCGCCACACAATTACAGTCTCATCTGGATAAACAATCTTCATGAACCATTTCAGTCTGGTTTCCGTCCTCTCAAACAACACCACATTAAAATATGTGTGACCCGACTATGAAACAAATATAAATAAAATGCAACCACATGTTTTTTAACACAGCAGTACATGCTGGGAAACGAAATGCCATCCTACTCTATTACAGCTAAACTGTAAATATTCAAGAGATTGCTGACAACGATAATCACTGTAATTTGACAATACAACACTTTTTAAACAGATTTCAGGTAATACTTTATTTTAAGTTGGTTACATCTAGTAAATAAAATTAACATAATTATGGAAAATGAATAAATATTCATTAATAATTAATAACAAAAATAAATAATGGATCATTTCAAGCACCTAATCCTAAACCCTAACTTTAACCCTATAAGTATGTTTAGTTAATAAATATTGTTCAGTGCCTATTTGTGTGATTGCACTGTAACAACATCAGCTTAAAATAAAGTGTAATCATTGTTTACACCTCCCAGAAGATCACGTTTTCCCCAATTTATTTTGGGAATAGAATATAGAATATATTTGGGATGTAGAAATTTCAAAATTCTATAAGCTTCCTGCTTTTTGTTTGTTCGATAATCCTTTCAGCAACCAATAAGAGTGTCTATTGTCGACTCATATATATATATTTCATGTTTAAATCAAAATGTCAATGACAAATTTCATCAACAACCCAGCTAATTCTAGGTCTGCGGTGACAGGCCTATAGCAGTTCAGAAGACACGCTATCATCTATAAATGTTTTTCTTTATGGAAAATCAGTTGGATAACTAATATACATTTTTTGCAGACACACATAATACCTCTCAAAAATGTTTATAGTGCAAAGTGTTTACCTCTCCTGTGCTGAACTGTGGTGTCAGAATTACAGTCTGACAGATGATTGTGTGTTGAGATTATTGTGAGGTTAGATGGATTGAATAAACAGTTATGTTTTGTTGTAATCCTGGTAAACCAGGCTTCAGTCTGATAGCTCTGTGGAGATGAGAGCTGTCACTCAATCCCATAATCCCCTGCTCTCCTCCGCTACCCACTGATCCTCTCCTTAATGCAGCTAATTTCTTTTGTGTGTGTGTGTGTGTGTGTGTGTGTGTGTGTGTCTGTGTGTGTGGAGAAGTTTGCACAGATATGACCACTTTCCAACTTTCCAATGAAGGAGACCAAGAAAGCAAGAAATCGAATATATATGTAATGTTTTTAAATGTTGCATTTAGCACATCTTTAGCACTCCGTATAGGTCTACTCTGTTTATATTTTAAAGAACCCTTTATGCTAAAATTTTAAATAATTTATTTTTGCATAATACTTTCACTGGTCAATTTTTTTTTCTAGTTTTAAAGTATGTTTATGAGCTGTTTAGTTCATAAAATGCAATCAAAATAAAAAATGAATAAAACATAATTAAGTAATTGAAAACTAAATCCATAAAATAATCCCATGATAGGAACCCCTAAAGGTTCTATATATAGCACCTGACAGAAACTTTTCTTCTGTTGCCTTGGCTTTTGGCTTGCTTAGTTGGGGACATTTAATATTCAATAATATTATTGATCTGCCTTACCTAAGGTGGACGTTGACGCACTTTCTTTTAGAAACAAACTTTGTTGTATTATTTTCATGTTATCACTGTGAAGCTGCTTTGATACAATCTGTATTGTAAAAAGCGCTATATAAATAAAGGTGACTTGACTTGACTTAAAGGCTCCGGTATATATATGAAGTTCTTTTTCGTTCTTCACCTTGGGGAAAAACTAAGAAAAGCATCTGATCATAGCAACGTGGATATGTTTGTTTGCACGAGTTCTGCAATTTAGCGCTCCAGTAAAGTCACATCACGTTTACTTATAACTTTATACAATAGATGGCTTAAAATCAAGCAGCTTTACCGTATTAAACATGTCAGTGTCTTATTTCATCAGAACTCCAACTACATTTTCTACCATAAAGCGGTTCTCCAGTGTTTTCATGTTTTTACTCACGGACAGAAGAGATGAACCAGATGAGATGTAATCCCCATGGGCCGATAGTAGTATTAAGGTGTTTACCAGCCGTTTTCCAGAAAGTTTGCTTTGGTAAGCTGTTTCGAAGTCCAAACAATCTTCGTTTTGGCCTGATTTTGTTCGAAATGACGCCACATCAGTTTGTTCTTCGATTTCGCTTCAAGTATATCGGGGCCTTAAATGGGTCCATGATTATCATTTCACTTTTTTAACTTTAGTTAGTGTGTAATGTTGCAGTTTGAGCATAAACAACACCTGCAAAGTTACGACGCTCAAAGTTCAACGCAAAGGGAGATATTTTATTTTACAGACATCGCTTTTTAAGGACTACAACAAACGGCTGGTCGGGACTACAAAGAGCTTCTTCCTGGTTTGGTGACATCACAAACCCTAAAATTTACATAAACCCCGCCCCCGGGAACACGCAACACAGGGGGTGAGGCCATGCTTTAGAGAAGAGGAAGAGTTGTTGTTGCTGTTTTTTACACTCCGGAAAAAGTTTGTCCTAAGGCTGACAAACTTAGAGAGGTTAAAATTAATTTTTAACAGTTCCTGAATCATTTTGAAACATCCGTGCTTGAAATCCATTCTGCATGATCCTCTTGTTCATTAACATTGTCAGGGTCTGAATCGGCTCGAATTGGTTTGAAATTGACGGCATCGTTAACATCTGAGTAGAGCTTGCGGTTATGAAGGAGCGTGACATTTCCCGAGCACATGCTAAGAGGTGCCAATCACAACACACTGCTAACCAATCACAGCACATTTCGTATTTCGGAAGGAGGGGCTTCATCAAAAACGATGCAAACAAAAAGACTGGGGAGAGGGGAGCTGTAATAATGTAAAATATGTGAAATATAATGCGTTTTTTGAACAATCAAGCATGAAAACATTTTCTAGTACACCCCAAAAACAAAACCAAGACTTCATAAAAGGGCATAATAGGACCTCCTTAAGAGTATGCAAAAACATGTTTTCCTCATGTTGGGTGTGTTGCGGTCATCCAGGGGTTAAAAGCGTGAGAGACTGACTGAAGATAAAAGCTCTCTCAAACTTCTGCCTCAGTATGTTTTTATTTACTACTTTGCCTTTGAACTGAAACAACACGTTGTGAGCCTCTAACAGACGCCCTTCTCTGCACTTTTTCTTTTAATTATGGAAGCTGAAAAGAAACACAAAGCAATAACCACCATTTCATAACCATCATGATTTAATTGATCATTACCGAAATGTTTCATGCCCGCTATGACAAATGAAAAATGTCTTCGTCAAGAGGGTTTGTGTATGCAATTATTGATTGTCATTAAATAGTACACAGCATCATTAGCTAAACAAAATGACCTTTCTTAAATATTCAAGTCTTGTAATAATAAGATGAGGCATAGCTTATTACTATGAGTGGAGCGTGCACACTTGCTAAAAGGCCTAATCAAGAGCGCAAGGCCTAATAATCAGCCATGCTAATGCAATTATTCCCCCCCACATACTCTCTCTTTCAACAATGAGAGATGCTACTCTGGGTACAAGCAACATAGGGAACTTTCAATCTAGCCAGTGCTAATGAAGCTCGAGCTGTAATTCTTTGGCTTCTTTGATGTTTTAAAATTTGCATTTAAATAAAAGGAATGGAAGTGGGGGGAAGGAGCACACGAGGTTCATCTGGAAAACTTGTCCAGCTCTTGGTTTTGAGCCATGCATGTGGTGGGATGAAGTCACACATATGGTTTACGGAGATCTAGACTGGACACGCCACTCCCAATTACTGTAGCTGACGGGCCACTGGTTCACTCCACACACAGACATCACAAATACAGAGCTAGAGAATGCATGTATTAGAGCACTGGCTCTCAACGCTTCTGCTTTAGGACCCTATTTGTACTCTAAAACAGATTGTTGTAGAAAACTTAAAGTCCCCCTGTGGTGAAAATTCAGCTTTTATTGTTGTTCATGTGGTGTTTTTAATATGCTTGTGAAATAAACCATGTGCAAATTCATAAGTCGACAGCATTGCTGAGTATTTTCTGCTTAAAACTGCAGTGAACCAAAGACAGTCTCAAAAACACTGTGTGAAATCGCTGGTGTTTCTGACGTCACAAACGACCTTGTAACCAATCAGATCAACGTGTGATCGTCAACCAGTGGATCTCTGAGCTGAGTGAGTGAGTGGAGGCGGGGCTCATTTCCATATTCATAGAACCACGTATACTGCGTATGGTGGATTTCATTGGACATTTTTAAAGGGATTTAAAAAAACTTGGAGACAGAAACATCTGTTTGTAGATGCTTTTTTGATTTACCCATTTTATTTTTTAAATGTGTTTGCCTGTGTTTTTTCTATATATATATATATGTATGGATGTATGTTATTTGTTAAATCCACGTGAGTTGTGTGCTGATAATCTTTGCCAGGACGCTCTTGGAAAAGGGATTTTTAATCTCAATGTGCTTTCTATCCTGGTAAAATAAAGGTTATTATATAATAATACTCTATTAGGCAAGAGTGTTACATTCAAGCTATTTTAAGGCATTAAGAAATTTCTTTCAAGGAAAAAAAACATTTAAATATGTCATTTTGGTGATCACAGATGAGTTTTAAGGGATACAATTATTGCCTACAGGGGGACTTTAACAAAACTAAGTAAAACTGTGCATAGACTACTGTAAAACACTCATAGACACTCACTTGTTTGAGCGTCCTGACACAGCAACATTGGCTCAACCAATGGCGTGACCAAAGAGGACTCTCTGTTTGTCTGACCAATGGTAGATGTAGTGAAACTGCGGTGTCAGACACAACAGAAGATATTTCGACAAATGTCTTAGTATCCATACAAATAAAGTCAATGGGATCCAGAGTGCAACATTGGGTTCTGGAAGTAAAAATGGCACAACAATGACTCATAAACTGTTAAAGACAGGCCTATTGTGAGCTATGAGGTTGTTAATTGATGGTATATGCTTTTGTTGAAGGTGGATCATAACTCTTTAACAAAGACTTTTTAAAAATCCCTTTGGGAAATATGAATGGCTGAAAAGCTGGGCGGGCTCTTTTGCACTCTATTGATTTTTATTGTATGAGCAAAAACAGTTGGACTTTCCTCAGAACATCTTCTTTTGTGATCTGGAAAAGACAGAAAATCACACAGGTTTGAAACGACATGATGACAGAGTTTCCAGAGCAAATGATCTGTGGAAAGTGCATTACAATGGGACTAAACAATTTTAGAAGCTCTTAGATAAACAAAATATTATTTTTTTTTTGGAAGTAAAATTCTTCTGAGGGGAGTATTTGAGATACCTTTTTAAGAAAACATTTGTGTTATTATTTTTGCAATTCTGTTTGGTGACACTATTTGCTATTAGTTGCATTTATGGCGCTTTTCGACTGCTGGTACGGCTCAGTACGGTTCGGCTCGGCGCGGCGCAGTTATTTTATTTTATTTTATTTTTCGTGTTCATATTTATGAGGAAAAAACGATGTTACGGACGTGTTCTCCGTTACGGACGTGAGCGCTCTGAAAGCGGCACTAAAAGGTGCTTTAAAACTTTCACTTAGACATCCAACAGAAAGCACAAAACCTTTCTTTAACCTGAATTTCGTTTTGTATTAATTGTATCTTAATTTTAATCAATGTTTCATCAACCAATTGCCTGGATTTAATAAATAAGAAGTAGTAAATATAGCAGACGATAGATAGGAAACGGAGGCGCCGGCGCGTGAACTGGAGCTGGTCTCATAAATGAACCGAAACTCAGCATATAAGGTAGCAAGGTACTTGCCTCACATGTCTACTTTTAAACAGAACAATTCAAAACGAAAGAAAACAGACTACAGACTGCTCTCTGCTTATGTAATCCTTATGAAATGTGCATTTCTCTCTGGCGCGTTTACTAGGCTACTGAACCTTGGAACCTCGACAGAGGTGGTACCATTTACAGCGACCCGAAGCGAGCCGTGCCGTGTCGAACCATGCAGTGGAAAAGCGCCACAAGTGAGCCGTACCGAGCCGTGCCGTGCCGTACCATGCAGTGGAAAAGCGACATTAGTTGCATTAGACCAGACGATTTTTGGGTCACAACCCAACATGCTTTAGACTGCAAGTTATCAATAGAACGTTTAACAGGATACTAAACTGTTTAGCAATTAATCTCGATGTGTAACGACCAAGTAATTAGCAATAACCGTGATGAAAATGTCCATAAGTATATTTGCAAGAAAGTTCTAGGTATTCACTCAAGCCATTTGAGAACACTAGAGAAGTCTTTTCCTTTCAATTAATTAAGTCATTAATCATTCGGTGTGCCCACTCTGTGTAAATTATTCCCAGTGGTCTACTTGTAAAACAAGTGCAGCAGAGCAAAACCACAAAGCAGAGCAGAGCAGTCGTCTTCCCAGACTCTTGGGGGTGAAATGTACATCATTTGCATTTAATTGCAATAAATGCATGCAGCTGGAAATGTTTGGGCATGTTAATTCAGTTCCAGACGAACATTATTTTACAGTTTCATTTACTTGTTCTACACTTTGCCCTCATTTCTCAGCAAATTAACCCTCAGACATGGTTCTGAAGGCATATATCAAAGAATTCACTATTGAATAAAAAAAACAAACACACATTACTTCACAGCGAAAGGAAGTCTGACGGGACTTAGGTGAGATTTATATGCTTGGAGGCCATAAAGCCAAACCGAGTGTTAATGTAAGCAGAGTAGTTGGAGGAAAAGGTCTTTTCACTGACAATCGCTTACAGCCAGCCAGAAAAAAAAAGAAGAAAATCATGTAAAACTTATAACAGTTCCCCTGGTTCAGCTAACTGTCTGTCTCTAAAGCGCAGGCTGTTTGGGTAGGGGTGAGCGGGGCGCACACTAACGCTGGCTAGTTGAAACACACTTGTTTTAAATACTTCCACACATGCCAGCATGACGAACCTGAGTGTGTTTACTAGTTGCCATATCAACACTATATAGAGGAAAAGTTGCGCCAAATTCATAAATCTTTGGAAGATATCACTGAACATTTATTTAACCATAGCAAAGGTTAATTTCTTACTTATGTTAATTTTTCTTATGTTAATCTCAGTTTTTTTGTGTTTATTTAAAATTGGACAAATCTGATATTACTTTAATCTCCAATCTGTTATTTAACAGTTGAGATAGTTATTTAATGCTTCGCTAACAACCAGAAGACACTAGCCGGGTTTATACCCCAGTTGTGCATGCTGTCACAGTGCGTTGCAATGAGCCGTTATTAGAACTATGATATTCTATTCTATACTTTTATGAATTCTATTGAGAAACCACGAGAAAAAGGTGAATAAAGACTGAGAGTCAATGTTCAGAAATGATTCATTATTATTATGTTTTGAACTATGCTGTATAGCTGTTTTGTGGTGTGTTTGTTAATGTCAAAAATGACTTTATTTTGAATTATTCAAAAATGCCGTTATTTTATATGAAAATGTTAATAATTGTATTTTATTGAGAACATAATTTAGTGTGTCTTGTTTATTTTTTGATCATATCAGATAATATAATAACAGGACATGTTGTTACATTTCCCTTCCATTCTTTCAGAGTACATCAAGAAAAAAGTATACACTGTATTAATGAAACAAAACCACATAATTGTACTGGTCACGTGGGAAGTTATTGTGTGATAAAATAAATACTCTGAACCCTAAGTAGGTTTACACAAACTCTCCCCTATAGCTTACTTTGGTGATGTTTCCAGTCCGTCCTATATGTGTGATCTAACCATTTATATTTATAACAGTTCGTAACGTTTTGAAATAGCCTCTGCTATCTGCGACCCCCCCTCTCTTAGAGAGTGCAAACATGCTCTTATCTCTGCTTGTACTGAGGAGTCTGTCTCTGATAGCTACACGGTTTGTATTAGCCCACAATTAGGGCTGATATTTCAGGGCTATCTCTGGGGTAAATACGCGTTGGCTCCCAGCACAGGGGCCGCGAGCTTCAACAAGCAGGTAAATAGGTTGACATTGTGAGCACAGCTGAGAGCGCTTAGCTCCGCGTTCGCTCGCTGCACAAGCTAACTATTGTTCGCTATCGCTGCCCATGGCTATTTCCATCATGATAATTAGGGCTCATTTCACTAAACACGAGGCTCTGACAAACAGACTAGAAGGCAAACTCCACAAAAATCCTCCCCCAAATCCCTCTTTATCACTGGCATCCCTCCTTATTTATCATCAGTTCTCTTCTGAATCATAAATATATACAGTATGTACAAGAGATAATTGGACCACACCGCGTGAAACAGTAGCTAATCTTGGCGCTATTGAAACTTTAATTACAAACGCTGACAAAGTTCAGTCACATTAGTCCGATTGCCAATTTCCAGTACATGCTAATTGGAAGATCCGACAAAACAATCCTTGGAAAACTCACATTTTGAAGCGTGAGCTAACTAGCACACTGCCAAGGAGGCTACATAGGCTAGCAAAAACTGATTCATTATTTAATTATCAAATGAAACTGGCAAAAAAAAGGAAGCTTGTTTCTGCCACAGAATAAAAAAAAAAGTCATTTTATCTCAGAATTGCATGATATAATGTCGCAATTGCGTGTTATAAAGTCAGAATTGTGAGATATAAACTCGCAATTCTAAAGCAAAAAGTATTTTTTTTTTCCTTAGAATTGGACTTTATAACACGCAATTTCGACTTTTTATCATGCAACTGACTTTATAACATGCAACTCGGACTTTATATCTCGCAATTCTGACTTTATAAAAAGTGGCAATTATCTTTTGTCAGAAACAAGCTTCCATTCAAAAATGATAATATTTCAAACTCTGACAAAATACAAAGGCAAAACGCTTCACAACATCTTCACATGGCTAAAGCACCATGGGTTTATGTTGTGCCTCAACCCACAATCCTTGTTGCCAACTCCTAAACATAGCTGGAGATTGGTAATGATATAGGCTCTAATCCCATGGGAGTCATTAGGTCTGATGACTTCTCTGCATGCTCAGAAAACTGCCTATAGGAATATGAATGCATAATGCTTTTTAACTTGATTTTTCTTTTTCTTCAATATCCCGATGTACAGTTCAGCAATGGCACATTCCAGGAAAGATGGGAGCTTTAAAGAACAAGTTAGTTTTAAATATACAAAACAGTTAAAGCTTGAGCTTAATTAACAAGAATAGAATCGTACTTGTTGGGTTCAATATGTCAATTTGTGGCCATTTGTTGTTAAAAAGTGAGGGGTATAAATAATAAATGTATAAGTATAAAATGTAAAGTGTGTCATTTCAACAAAGTAAGTTGGCCGTAAATGCCATTCAAATACTAGTAAATATTACTCAAAATAGATGTACTATAAGAACTTTAGCTGTTGTGGCATACAAGACTTGCCGACACAATTTGGTTGATGCAACATTCAATGACGTGTGAAAATTACATGGAAAAATTGCTACATTTGGAGTATATAAACCATTTGTTCCCACTTTTTTTTAGGAGTCTTTAATTGTGTCTTTGAATATGCTTTATATGTACATACATGTGCAAAACTCTTTCCAGATTTTCTGCTTTTGAGTTTGGGAGGGATGAGTACGTTGTAATAGTGTGATAACATATGTAATTTCATACTTGTATTGTAAATGTAAGTACAAGATGTGCCTCTGTGTCGTCATTCTACCTTACAACACCTTGAAGCTCCTGGTCCCTCTTTTGTGGACAATAACACTGCCTTTAATACAAATGTTCCAGTTGAATATTTTGATAAGTAAGAGCACTCCCTTGCTCTTTAGATTCAGAAGGATATTTTACAAAATGAACACATTTTCGAGTCCCAGGACAATACGTGTTGGGACTGCACAAGATTGTGAATTGTAATTGTATTCTATGGTGGAAATTTAGCATTTGTTTGCAGATTATATTACATTGATTGGCCTGATAACATACAAAAATGAATTGGACTATAGAATCTACATTGATTGAATGGAGTTGTACACATAATCTTAAACTGAATGTCTTAGAATTGGTGTTTGATTTCAGATGGAGAAAAAAATGTCATTCATGGTTAGGACATCGAAAATGTACATATTTTTATGTTTCTTGGGACCACTATCTCTGCATCGTTGAAATGGGATAATAGAAGTGGCATTATTAAAAAATCCCATCAAAGCCTTCTCTTGTTAAGACAGCTTAAACCGTTTGGCGTATCTGAAGATGTTCAGTTTTTATAGAGCTGTGATAAGCGTGATAACTTTCTCAATCGCAGTGTGGTTTGGCAACAGATTGGTAATATAGCACGATCTGCCTAAAAGATTATAGGTTATACCATCTTTCCACCATTGATGACGTTTATGTCTCACGTTTGCAGAGAAAATGTCTAACAAAGATCCCACACATCCGGCCAGACTCCTCTGGGTCCACATGTTTTTTAAACAGCACTTATTGTAGGATTGTTCATGTTTTTAATTCCACTGGTGTCTATCCATCTGTATTTCATTCCTTGTAATTGATGGTGATATGTGTGTGTGTGTGTGTGTGTGTGTGTGTGTGTGTGTGTGTGTGTGTGTGTGTGTGTGTGTGTGTGTGTGTGTGTGTGTGTGTGTGTGTGTGTTTATATCGTCACTTATTGTATGTTATTATTGTTAATGAGCTCACCAGGAAAAATTCCACAACCAGTTTAATCAATCAATCAATCACTTCAATCAATAGATATAAGTATTTTGTATAATTTGTTATGTAAGTACCCAGTAGTTAAACTTATTAAAACAAATGGTTGCACTTTATTTTACAGTACGTGCCCTTCCCGTGTTTTTACCTAAGAAAGTACTGGTAATATTAGGTAACTACATTGGTTGAGGTTAGTTTCGGAGGTATAGGTTGAGTACCTAGTTATTAATATACATAGTTTGCACATGTACAGGACTAAATAAAAATAAAGTACACTTTATTTTGTTACTACATACTTACTATTGTAATAACAGTAAAATATGCATAACTAACCATAAACCTAATCTTAACAGTAACTCTATAGTAAGTACATGTAGTTAATTAATAAATTAACATTACTCAGTACAGTAATGTAGTTACGTCACCTTAAAATAAAGTGCATCCAAACAAAGTATAATAAATCACTCATTTAATAAAGAGCACGTTCATGTTTCTATCGTGGGAGTTCGTAGTTATGATCTGGTGTTGCACTCTTTATGGCACCAAGTTCATGGCTATGACAGGCACCATATGGCACTATAGCAATCATTTAGAGGTAGAACAAATTATAAATATTCAGACGGTTAAACAATAAGGATAGTCAGTGGACGGAACCGTCACAGGCCAATGAGATCCGTTTAATTATGATTTTTTTAAAAAGAAATATATATTTATATTCAGCAAGGATGCATCAAATTGACCAAACATGACAGTAAAATCATTTATATTGTTACAAAATGCTGTGTGGAGGAATACTGAAGAAGAAATACTGTGTCGTTTCCCACAAAATTATGAAGAAGCACAACTGTTTTCAACATTGATAATAATAAGAAATATTTCTTGATCTGCAAATTAGAAGGATTCCTGAAGCATCATGTGACATTCCCAGTGAAAATGTTGTCAGGGAAAGAAAAAACCACAAACAATCCTTCATTTTGAGCAATTCTTGTGTAAGAGCTTCACGGTGAAGGATTTTGAGGGGCATTTTATTTAGACTTTTTTTTATTTTTTTTTATAAAACACTTTTCACAATATCGTTTGGTAGATAATCTTACTTTTATTTTCCCCAGGTCTTTTGGATGATGAATACATTATTGTAGGCCTCATAACGGTTAACATAATGAATACCAGAACTGTTTTAATCGAGTTTTGGTTTAGTTTGCAGCTTTCTTGCATCATTGTTCAAGTTTGACCAAATCTCACTAATACGGAGGACTTTTCAGTCTCCCCATCAGAGTCGGCAGTCACAGATGCTTTAGCTAAACATGGCCTCGAGGTCAACAAATTGGATGACATGTCTCAAGCTAGTTCATCTCAAGTGACCCAAGTTGTTACACCATCAATTAAGTCGACTATGGGATGGTTTAAAGCGCATGTCTATTCTTCACAGTCAGTTTGATGAGATAAATCAACACGGCCTTCATCACGTAACAGGTGGATCATGGATGTAGCGATGAACGAATGGTGGTCGAGTGACATCTTGCATCTGAAGATGTTCTGAAGAAACTCGAGCGATTGATCGACAACGATGCGGCGCTCGGCCCAGCGCCATCAAACGCCACCATCTGTCAGCGCTGACATTTCCGAACCCCGTCTCATTTCTCCACCATCCTCTTTCTTTTCTCCGTCCTCCTTAACAAATGTCAATACAAAACAAGTAGACAGATGAGACCCGAAACACTGTCCCCCTCCCCATAGACCCTCCAGCACGTCCAATGGATGCGCCCGGTCCACTGCAGCTCAACTCGACAGCAAACACATGCCTGGCTAATCAGCTTAGTGTTTAAGAACAACACTCTCTTTTTTCTCTCTTCCTCAGCTTAACTCCCCCCTTTCTCGCCACACACACACACTCACATGCTCTCATGCACCCTATCACACACACACTTACACACTCCTGCCGCACCTCAGAGCAGGATTAATATCTAATTATGTCAGGTCACTCGTCCAGATGGACTCTCGCTCATCCCTTTGTGTGTCTCTCACCTCTCACGCGGGCCCTCTGACCTCCCACCGAGTCGTCTAGTGTCCCTCGTGTGGCCCGGCCGAGCGATGCAGCCCTCGTGTCCCTCTCGCTCGGGGAACGGGGCCCGAGCTCCTGCACTTGGTATTCTGAGCCCATCATACGCCTGGTTAAGTCTCATGAATAGATAGTCTTGGCAGCGAGGGCGACCGTGGCCGTGGCTCTGTGTGTGTGTGATGCCAGACAGATGGTTCAAAACACAGAAAACAAGCACGCATCTGAAGAGCATCAATGCACATAATGTGCTCTTTTTTCTCTCATTAATGTCGGAGAACATAATAGTGAACCAAAGAGGATTGTGTTGTGAAAGGGAACACGTCTGGGAGAATTTGCACACTGTTGTAAAAAGGCGACTGTTCCCCACAACCCACATCCATAGTATAATTACATAATAAATGTTCTTAATTGGCATGCATGGTTCAGTGAAGAACCTTTAACATCCATGGGATCTTTCCATTGCACAAAAAGGTTCTTTACAGTGAGGAAAAAATATTTGTCATTCTTCTATTGCATCCGTAAGAAAAGCCCCTTTTGGAACCTTTATTTTTTAAGAGAGTCAATTAAATCTCATTTTTACATTGCAGAGCTATTCCCATTTTAAATTATTTGATTTGTTGTAGATTTTGTATATAGGCCCATATTTTATTAAACAAAATAAAATTCTAATTTGTAGATACTTAAGGTTGCTAAACATTTTTAGCATATAACAATCTGTTATTAATAGTAATAAAACAAGATAAAATAATAATAATTAAATAAAATCTATTAGCTGTCTGTCATTCTTGAGACTTTTTGCTGCATATTCATTAAGGAACATTGAATAATGATCATGATTAAACTGAAGAAACACGTTATTGCAATGTTTGGCACTCTAGAGGATTCACTCGAAATGTTTTAAGCA
Source organism: Rhinichthys osculus (assembly GCA_029959095.1). Lineage (NCBI taxonomy): Eukaryota > Metazoa > Chordata > Actinopteri > Cypriniformes > Leuciscidae > Rhinichthys > Rhinichthys osculus. Next base: position 40,655,602 of record JARWKJ010000016.1, on the reverse strand, counting down.
AACAGTGACCAGGCTTTGGCAGAAATCCCAGAATTCTGTTTGATGATGTTGTCATTTGAGGGCACACAGATTGCTGTGGCTCGAATTTTGGCAAATCCAACCAAATTCACCACTGCTAGATCCATCCATCCTCTATCCATCCATGCATTTATCCATCCATCCATCCATCCATTTATCCATCCATGCATTTATCCGTCCTCCATCCATCCTCCATCCATCCATCCATCCATCCATGCATTTATCCATCCTCCATCCATCCATCCATCCATCCATCCATGCATTTATCCATCCTCCATCCATCCATCCATCCATTTATCCATCCATCCTCCATCCATCCATCCATCCATGCATTTATCCATCCTCCATCCATCCATCCATGCATTTATCCATCCTCCATCCATCCACCCATCCATCCATTTATTCATCCATCCATCCATCCATCCATCCTCCATCCATCCATGCATTTATCCATCCTCCATCCATCCATCCATCCATTTATCCATCCATCCATCCATCCATCCATCCATCCATCCATTTATCCATCCATCCATTTATCCATCCACCATCCATCCATGCATTTATCCATCCTCCATCCATCCATCCATCCATCCATTTATCCATCCATCCATCCATCCATCTATCCATTTATCCATCCATCCATCCATCCATCCATCCATCCATCCATCCATCCATCCATCCATCCATCCATCTATCATCCATCCTTCATCCATCCATGCATTTATCCATCCTCCATCCATCCATTCATCCATCCTCCATCCATTCATCCATCCATTTATCCATCCTCCATCCATCCATTTATCCATCCATCCATCTATCCATTTATCCACCCTCCATCCATCCATGCATTTATCCATATATCCATTTATCCATCCATCCATCCATCCATCCATTTATCCATCCTCCATCCATCCATGCATTTATCCATATATCCATTTATCCATCCATCCATCTATCCATCCATCCTCCATCCATCCATGCATTTATCCATCCTCCATCCATCTATCCATTTATCCATCCTCCATCCATCCATGCATTTATCCATCCTCCATCCATCTATCCATTTATCCATCCTCCATCCATCCATGCATTTATCCATCCTCCATCCATCCATTCATCCATCCTCCATCCATTCATCCATCCATTTATCCATCCTCCATCCATCCATTTATCCATCCATCCATCTATCCATTTATCCACCCTCCATCCATCCATGCATTTATCCATCCTCCATCCATTTATCCACCCTCCATCCATCCATGCATTTATCCATCCTCCATCCATCCATGCATTTATCCATCCTCCATCCATCCATCCATCCATCCATCCATCCTCCATCCATTCATCCATCCATTTATCCATCCTCCATCCATCCATTTATCCATCCATCCATCTATCCATTTATCCACCCTCCATCCATCCATCCATCTGTTTATCCATCCATCCTCCATCCATTTATCCATCCTCCATCCATCCATCCATCCATTTATCCATCCATCCTCCATCCATTTATCCATCCTCCATCCATCCTCCATCCATCCATCCATCCATTTATCCATCCATCCATCCATCCATCCGTTTATCCATACATCCTCCATCCATTTATCCATCCTCCATCCATCCATCTATCTGGCTTTTAAAACTACTAAACTAAAACCTAATCTATCTATCTATACATGTCTGTCTGTCTATTTTGCTACAGGAAAGAGCCTTATTTAGGGGTATGAAGGCACTGTTACAGGTTTTTTCAATCGCTTTGGCACATTTTTCTAAACAGTCTTAACATTTTCTTAACTGTAAGTTCAATTGTCACAACTGTTTACTGGAACATCAGTACTCTTTAGTACTGAAGTCCAAATCACAGTCTTTGCTGTAACAACTTAATTGATATAAGTAGTGTAGAACATTATATAGAAACTGTGTCTAGGCCAAATAATAAATCTACTGTAGGATTTAGGAAAAATCTTATTGTAATTAAACCTGAAAATCTAAATATCAGTGAACAAAAACATTTTCTAAAGCTAGGTCTTCTAAACATTAGATCGCTCAAACCTAAGGCGGTTATTGTAAATGAAATAGTCACAGATAATAGCTTCGATGTACTTTGTCTTACTGAAACCTGGCTTAAACCAAATGAGTATTTCGGTCTAAATGAGTCTACTCCGTCAGGATACTGTTATAAGCATGAGCCCCGTCTGATCGGTCGTGGCGGCGGTGTTGCAACAATCTATAGAAATTTTCTAAATGTTACTCAGAAAAGAGGTCACAGGTTTAATTCGTTTGAAGTACTTGTGCTAAACGTTACGCTCCTAGATAAGAAAGAAATCCCTATTATCTCTAGCCTTGGCTACTGTATATAGACCTCCAGGGCCATATGCTGAATTTCTAAAAGAGTTTGCAGATTTTCTCTCAGATCTATTGGTCAATGCCGATAAAGCAATAATTGTTGGAGATTTTAACATACACGTAGACAACACAAATGATGCGTTAGGGACTGCGTTTACAGATTTATTAAACTCCTTTGGGGTCAAGCAAAACGTCAGTGGTCCCACTCATCGTCTAAATCATACACTAGATTTAATTATAGCATACAGAACCAATCCAACCGATATAGATATTATACCGCAAAGTGATGATGTCACGTTATAGACCAGGCAGAACAATCCTTCCGACCACTATAGATAGATTCTCAAATAGCTAACCTGATCTATCTCAGCTGCTCAGTGAACCCAAACAAACAGATGAACTAGAGGAAATGACCAGCAGTTTGAGCACCATTTTCTCTAGTACATTAGATATTGTTGCACCCATTAGATTAAAAAAGGTTTGAGAGAAAACTAAAGCACCATGGTACAATAGTACTACACATGTTATCAAGAGAGAAACTCGTAACTTAGAGCGTAAATGGAAACAAACTAATTTAGAGGTCTTTAGAATCGTGTGGAAAGACAGTCTGTCACGTTATAAAAAGGCTCTAAAAGCAGCCAGGGCTGAGCACCTCCGCAAACTAATAGAAAATAACCAAAATAATCCAAGGTTTTTATTTAACACCGTGTATAGACTAACAAATAAACAGACATCACCAGAGCAAAATATTCCGTTACAGTATAGTAGTAATGATTTTATGAACTACTTTAATGAGAAAATAGAAAGCATCCGAAACACAATTGTAAATGTACAATCCTCTATGGTGTCTTATGATTCAGCCTCAATTATGGCCCCTCAAGAACAACTACACCGCTTTACAACTGTAGGACAGGAAGAGCTAAATAAACTTATCATTGCATCTAAACCAACAACATGTTTATTAGATCCAATACCCACTAAACTACTGAAAGAAGTGTTACCTGTAGTGGAAGAGCCTCTTCTTAATATTATTAACTCGTCTTTATTTTTAGGTCATGTTCCAAAAATACTCAAGATGGCAGTAATAAAACCTCTCATTAAGAAACCCCAATTAGATCCAAATAACCTAGCAAATTACAGACCCATTTCAAATCTTCCATTTATGTCTAAAATACTAGAAAAAACTGTGTCCGCTCAATTGTGCTCTTTCTTGCAAGAAAATGAGATATATGAAAAATTTCAGTCTGGATTCAGACCGCATCATAGCACAGAAACTGCGCTAGTTAAAATTACAAATGATTTACTTTTAGCTTCTGACCAAAGCTGTATCTCAATACTAGTTCTACTCGATCTTAGTGCTGCGTTCGACACTATCGATCATAAAATACTCTTGGATCGACTACAAAACTACACTGGTGTTCAGGGACAGGCATTAAGCTGGTTCAGATCGTACTTAGCGGACCGTTACCATTTTGTCTGTTTAAATGGGGGAAAATCGAAGATAACGTCAGTAGACTATGGAGTGCCGCAAGGATCGGTGTTAGGCCCTCTGCTATTCTCAATAAATATGCTGCCACTTGGTAATATTATAAGAAAAGATGGAATTAATTTCCACTGTTATGCTGATGACACTCAATTATATATTTCATCACGACCAGATGAAAACACTAACCAATCTAAATTGACAGAGTGTCTTAAAGAAATAAAATGCTGGATGACGTGTAATTTCCTGCTACTAAATCCAGATAAAACGGAGGTATTACTTATTGGTCCAAAAAGCTACCCACAAAATCTCTTACAATACAACTTTAATATAGAAGGATGTCCTGTTCCTTTATCCTCTACAGTAAAAGACCTGGGAGTTTGGGAGTTGTACTAGACCGCAACTTGTCTTTCGAAAATCATATTTCATATGTTACAAGAACAGCCTTTTTCCACCTTAGAAACATTGCTAAGCTACGTAACATGCTATCTGTCTCTGATGCAGAAAAGTTAGTTCATGCATTCATGACCTTGAGACTAGATTACTGTAATGCTTTATTAGCTGGTTGTCCTGCATCCTCAATAAACAAGCTACAGTTAGTGCAAAATGCAGCCGCCAGAGTTCTTACTAGGTCAAGAAAATATGATCATATAACACCAATTTTATCATCTCTGCACTGGTTACCTATCAAGTTCCGTATCAATTACAAAGTACTACTACTGACCGATAAAGCCCTAAATGGTTTAGCTCCTGTGTATTTAATGGACCTTCTATCGCCCTACAATCCATCGCGTTCTTTAAGATCACTAAATTCGAGGCTTCTAGTCATTCCTAGGATATCTAAGTCCACTAAAGGAGGGAGGGCGTTCTCACATTTAGCTCCAAAACTCTGGAATAGCCTTCCTGATATTGTTCGAGGCTCTGACTCGCTGTCCCAGTTTAAAACTAGATTAAAGACGCATCTCTTTAGCCAAGCATTCACATAATGCTTACCTTTTATACCACTGCTGAATCAGATCAAATGCATTTAATATTATAAAACTTGAAGAGTCTGTAGGTTATCTGTATAGGTTGCATAGTATTTACAGTCATTACGTTCCTGTATATTGCGTGAATGACGGGTGGTTGGGCAGATATTGTGTTTTGCGGTAGGTGGTATGCCATACGGAACCGTTGTCCACTGAAACTGCATATTAACGCACCAGTGGGGCTCGACAGCCTTAGTCGACGGGTTGGCGCGTATGGTTGGGTTGCGGAGAGATTGTGGTTAGGTCTCAGCAGCAGGAGGGATGTAGAGGTCAGTAAGCTGGGCTGAGTTGAGTGGGGGACGGAGGGGGGTGACTCTGGGATGCAAGAGTCACTGTCTTCAAGTTTTTATCATCTACGCTCGTGTTATGGAAATCATTATGAACAGCAGCTATGCTAATTATTTTCCCTTTTTGCTTTTCTGCTGTTATCTCGGGACGCGAGTCCCGAGGAAAATGGCGTTCGTCCAGCCTCTCACGGAGACTTCAGACGTCCCAATCACAAAGCCTGTGAAGAGACGACTCAACACCGGCGATATGGACCCTCTATGGTGGACGGCACTGGTCCTCAACAACTCGTCTCCATACCGGCATGATTACTTGGACTTCCAAAAAGATGGAAATGGATAAATACTCTAAATGTTCCGATCCAATCTGACTTGTAATGCTGCCCGAATCATGCACTGTTCCTTCGTTGGCCAGAGGAGAACTGGCCCCCGACTGAGTCTGGTTTCTCCCAAGGTTTTTTTCTCCATTCTGTCACCTGATGGAGTTTTGGTTCCTTGCCACTGTTGCCTTGGCTTTTGGCTTGCTTAGTTGGGGACATTTAATATTCAATAATATTATCGATCTGCCTTACTTAAGGTGGACGTTGACACAATTTTATTTTAGAAACAAGCTTTGTTGTATTATTTTCATGTTATCACTGTGAAGCTGCTTTGATACAATCTGTATTGTAAAAAGCGCTATATAAATAAAGGTGACTTGACTTGACTTGATTTTAGCATGTCTGCAAAATGTAGTTACATACCCAAAACATTTCATTCTTGCTTCACAACCTAGTTATTGTGTCAGTAAATTGACCAATGACACTAAATAAAAATTGTTTTTGTCATCATTTGAGCCACACTGGTCTAAAGAGAGTACCTACCTCAGTTGTACAAATCTGGGGAGACAACACGGAGAAAGCAGCAGTTTCCCAAAATCACTGATGGATGGATTGTCTCACATGAACAACCGTAATAGTTTTATCCGTCAAACTTATGTCATTGCCTTAGAATACAAAATCTAAAAGCAAATTTTGCAATATGACATGCAATGACATCAAGTTGGTTTTTGTATGAACTCAGTTCTTCTCAATTTCACATTTCATCCCGGGGCGGCCCTCGCTGACTACGCTGTACCAGGCCAAGGCTCTCAATGATTAGCACAAGGGTAGTACTGACCCAGGGCTGATGCAGGAGCTTGCCTTACGAGCGACGAAAATCACTCCCTGGTTCAGACGATGTCCTCTCTGGTGGTCCAGGAACACCATCTCTGGCTGAACATGGTAGATATGAGTTCAACAAATACCGCTTTTTCGACTCCACGATCTCCCAGGCCAGCCTCTTCAGCGAGGCGGTTGAGATCTTCGCCCAGCAGTTCTCGGCTGCACAGAAGCAGAAGGAGGTTATTACGTAATGCCACAGCCAGCGGTACCCAAATTATCAATGAAGAGGGCATGGATGGCAGTGTGCGACACTATGCCTTGCCACTCTCATCCCCCTCTTCTCTCGCCAGCTGGCATTTGAGGACGCAATGCCTTCTCACGCACCGGGTAAATGTTGTTCCGGGAGAGGAGACTCCATTCCCAGGCGGTCCAGCTGATCTGGACACGTTTCTGAGCAGCACAGGTAGACCTGTCTGCCTCTCTGGACACATCCCACTGCCAGTTGTTTTACTCCCTGACCGAGGGGACCTTCGGCATGGATCAAAGTCAAAGTATCTTTATTTGTCTCCCCAAGGAGAAAAATTGCTGCAAGGGTTACAACAGAGACACCACAAAAGCACAAGATTAAGACCGTTAAAAGACAAAAAGTACATTTGGGCTACTCAATGGAGCTGTGCAAATTGCAAATTACCATTGTGCAAAAGTAATATTATATCATATCCATATGTGCTGGCACACAGCTGGCCCCTGGGCCTACGCAAGTATGTGTTTCCCTCAGTGAGCCTACTCGCACAGACGAGGAGCAGGTCTTCTTAGTTGCGCCCTACTGGTTCCCAGAACTCATGCTCCTCACAACAGCTCCTCGCTGGTGTATTCCTCTGAGGAAGGACCCGCTTTCTCAGAGACGGGGCACCCTATGGCGTCTGCGTCGAGACCTCTGGAGCCTCGTGATAGACACCATCGGTTCGGCGAGAGCTCCCCTAAACGAGGCGCCTACGCTGTGAAGTGGAACCTTGTTAGTTGTTTAGTGTTTCTAATGCAATCCGAGCAATCTCTCTGTTTTTCCCGTGCTCTTGGTTTTTGATCTTTGCCTGTTCCTTGGATTCCCCTTTTTGCCTGTGTCCCCTGCCTTTTTTTTGTTTGGACTGCTTACTTTGTGTTTATGAACTCTTGCCTGTTATCTGGATTACGTCTTTGGATTACCCTTTCAAAATAAACTGCATTGGATCCTCAACCTTCGTGTCTCAGAGCTGTACATTACAGTTTCATTAATGTGCGAAATTTGCCAGATCTAATCTACACATCTTCTCATTCTTTCCAAGCTAAATGTAGTGATCTTTAAAGTTTGATGGATGAGGTCTCTAAATATCTGTTTTCATATAATAGACAGATCCAATTATAAATGAATTCAACCAAAACACAAGATCCAAACCAGGCACACTGACAATATGTAGTCAGTTTAGACCAGTAATCAATATTATGAGTTGAAATAAGGAACCTGTGATGGGTGTTATAAACCCTGACATGTCGTCATCATTATTAGATCACTAGATGTGGTTGTAATGCAAGCGAAAGATATGAATTTATGAGCATGCATGCAAAAACAAGAGAGAACCAACACAATGTTATTAACTGATTATGTTGTAGTCAATGCATGTTTTTTCCTGTGAGATTTTTGTTTTTATATGCTTTTTTCATACAGTAAAATAAAACATCATTTTTGTCAGATAAATAAATATATGTATATATGGTTCTGGTTTATGAATTATGTTGGTTTGCAATTTCTTCTATTTCTCTCCTGCGATCTCCTTCCTTGTTCTTCTAAATAAAGACTGTTTGTTGTGCTATTCGTACGTCTTGTTGTGCGTGCTGCAAGCCATCCCCTGACACTTTACTTGTGAAGCCCTTTTTCTTGAAATGCAAACAACATAATTAATTATCAGTTAATGTTCTCAGCTGGATTATTACTAGTTTACCATTAAATTAGAGTAACATGAGCACATCAAGAACTTACCTATAAACCACTTACAAATGAAATCCTGCACAGTTATACAGACGACAGGAGCTCACGCTACAGTAAAGGATGGACGAAAATAACATGTTTACGGCTCAGTTTTCCCCTTATTTTACAGCACATAAATGTCAAGGCGCAGGGTTGTTGTGTTTCTTTCTTTTTCTCTGGCGAGAAGGGGAGAGGGGTGGGATTGGCGCTTCTGATTTCAAAACCTCCCTGCATTATAGACCGCTTCTTGGACATTCATGCCAAGGTTAAAATTTCCATTGCTAATATGAACTTTGCATAAGTGCTTATAATGGTTGCATCCCGTCTGCCTGGTTATTGTTTTTCCACTGAAGTGAAGCAAAGCCCTGAAAATTCCTGTGCAAATATAAACTTTGCTTAAGTACTTATATGGCTGTTTTCTCTCCCCATATGGCAGCCAAAGGCACAAAGCCCGGGGAAAATACAAAGCAGCTCCGCTTAGCCAGTCTCCACCCACAGACAAAAGACAAAGCTCTTCACAGGAGTAAAGTCCCTTTAAACAGTTAACAGGAGCGCAGATCTCCTAAACGTGACCGTGTTTGACAATGCTTTGATTCTCGTCTCTACGGTGGTGCGTCTCACCCGAGGGAACCGCTAGAATGATGAACTCTGAGCGTTTTCGGTGTATTTCTTTTTATGCGTGTTGTTGTTTAACTACGAAAGATTCTCAGGCTTATGATAATCATACTTTAAGTGATAATGATTTAACAAATGAAACGTCTATTGATTAAACCATGCTGACATGATGGTTTAATAATTCATGGTGTACAGCCTTCAAAAATCACACACAGGTTTTCAGACTTTTTTCAGTAAAATGTTTGGTGTCAATAAGTGTTTTTTTATTATTAAACTATTTTACCGTTATAGACAGAATAATGATAATTCTCAATGAATCTGCATCTGATTGTCTGAACCAAGAATTGGATCTACTGAAACATTTTATTCTGTAGCGTTCTGTATATAATTGTACATATTAAACACGTTTTTAGGTAAATGCCTTTATTGTCGTGAATTGATTCATTTATATGAATTATTACACAATTAAAAATGCTAACCTGCATTTTGCCCATTTTCTGTATTTTGGCACCAAAACTGGACAAAAAGACTACATGTTTAATTTTGAGGGGGGGAAGGCAGCTCATTGTTGGTTATATATATGTTTTCTCTCGAGGTGTCACATGACATCGCATCCCTCTGCCTCAGACAGACTGTTAATTAGCCTGTTAATATATTAGAGCACTGCATCGATAACACGGCTAATCCTATCACAGCGCTGCATTGATCTCAAACTGAGCATGCTGACAATAAGTGCTTTCAGCAGCGCGCCGCTCAATAGTGCTCACACAATCGGCTCTCTCGCAGCTAATTGGCTAAAATAAGCCAAACATTTTGATTTCTCTCTCCAGCTTAGATCAATGGTGAGCGTTGGCGCTGAATTCAGATGACTTTCTTAACAGTTTGTGCCTGTTTCCCTCCACATATTTAATCTGCCTTCATCTTGACTGATGTTTTCTGTAGTTTTGACCATGCAACAGAATAGCATAATACCATAAAATGGAAGTCTTTTCTTCCCTAGTGCGCCGTATATCCGAGTGAAACGCTTCTAGACAAGAACTAATGTGGGCGGGGCTTGAGTTTGTCCGTGTGGAACTGATTGGATGGTTGTGGTTTGCTATTGGCTGATCTGATGAGAGTGACAGGTTGCCCCGCCCTCGTCATCAGAGGGGAAGTTATTCTGATTAAAGTTTTTTTTACAACAATGATGTGCATTGATATTTATAATAAACAAGGCAATGTTCCTTTAAAAAAACAAGATTGTCAATATTGATTTCATGGTGACTTAAACTAAAACTGATTTTTATGAAGTAAACGTGAGAGTATATTTTATATTGTCAGTAATATGTAAAGACAAACACTTACTGGACTGAAGCAACTTTTTGTTTTTCTTGATTATCCGTATACATAACTTTTTTTTAGAAAAATCATGTTCAAATGTGAGTATCAAATGTGATCCATCAGATTTTTTTGGGACAATTTATTTGTTCACCTCTCAATCATATTGCATTGCCCAAACCTCAATAAAAAGTACAGAGCTCTGATAATAAAACTAAGCATTCAAATATGATCTTACTAAGACATTATTGGAAGATAAAGTGTCATCTGATATTTATATGATTAAATGTAAGTAGTCTGTTATACTGCCATAAAGATATCATTGATTTACATTATAAGCATCAGAGTTTCATCTTACTTGTTGTCCTTATAAATATCAACACCAAATTGCATATTTCTTTCCTCCTCGAGTATGAGTTCCATATTCTCACTTCATATGAGCCATAAAAGCCTGATGTATCAAATTTGACTCTCGACTAAAAACATATATTTTTTGATTTTCTTTTAATATTTTGTCAACAAACTGTAAAAAAAAAAAAAGATTTATATATATATATGTATATACATACAGGTGAAACTCGAAAAATTAGAATATGGTGCAAAAGTTCAGTAATTCAACTTAAAAGGTGAAACTAATTATATTAAACTCATTACATGAATCAGCTCACAATATTCTAATTTTGAATTTGGGGGTTTTCATAAGCTGTAAGCCATAATCATCAAAATTATAACAAATAATGGCTTGAAATATCTCACTTTGCATGTCTATAATAGTCTAGTATATATTAGTTTCACCTTTTAAGTTGAATTACTGACTTTTGCACGATATTCTAATTTTTTGAGTTTCACCTGTGTATATATATATATATAAATATTTTTTCTGACTATTATTTACATGTCAGGCTTTACATGGTTAAAATAGTGGGCAGCACAGAGTAGTAACACAGCCATTGTTTTTTGTTTGTTGCTGGTCGCATTTACTGTAGTTATCAGTGTTACTTTTCTCTTTTACTTTCTTTAACCTCCATTTGGGTCTCCATTTCTCCCTCTCTCTTTATCATCTCCTCTCCCTCATTTCTCGTCTCTGTCTTGAAGGCCCATCTGAAGCGCAGCTGGCGGCTGAATTAGTGCAGAGCAGCTGAGAGTCATAAATCAGAGACCGAGACAGAATTCCATCCGTGTCTCTGGCATTCACTCTGTCAGCCATGAAATAAAGACGTAGCGATGCAGGGGGTCAGAGGTGTCAGTCCTCAACCAACTCACACCCTTCCCGACCCCTCGGCGGTAAACATACGCCGGTCAGCCCAAATCCCAGACCCCGCCAGCCTCTCCTCTCGTTCGCCCCTCCACCGACGACACGGCACTGGATGTCCCTGGCTCAGGGCCGGAGTCTCGTTTCGTTTGTGTGGTCCGGTTGGCTCTCGGCACACGGGTCGCCCTCGTCCTGTGACGGGAACCTGATACTGAGACAGTGTGTCTGTAATGATGTCAAACATGCTGTGGTTATGTGGCCCCTACAGAGAAAGCACCTGCCTTTAGCACCACACTCACATTTATCACAGACAGTTGGTCACACTCATGCACACACACACACACACACACACACACAAGCAGACATGCACATGTATTATGGAGACGTTCCATAGGTATAATAATTTTTATACTGTATGAAGTGTATATTCTCTCTCCTTACACTAACCCTACCCATCACAGAAAACTTTCTGCATTTTTACATATTCAAAAAACATCACTTATTATGATTAAGAAGCTGTTTTCCTCATGGGGACCAAAAAGTGTCATTTTGCCATCTTTGTGGGGACATTTTGCCCCTATAATGTAGGACACACACACACACACACACACACGTGGACACAAACCTTTCCACCCAGAGGTCTATTATATTGCTCTTTTAAAGCTCATGCAGTTCTTAGTTATTATTATTTTAAGTATCAGCTTTGTTTCATGTCGCTGCAAGAGGGATACATCTATTTAAAAAAATAATGATGTGCATGGATTAATCATTTATAATAAATGCTGCAACATTCCATGAAAAATAAAATCTGACACTTCTTTGAGGAATCAACTTTGATGGCTTACTTGGCTGTTTCTGCACATTAATAAGCTTAATAATACATATAATACATTAATAAGGATAGGTATACCATCGGAAAAAAAATCAGGCTCATTAAAGTCCCCTCGTAGACAATAATTATATCCCTTAAAACTCATCTTTGATCACCAAAATTACATATTAACATTTTTTGGTAACACTTTATTTTAGGGTGCTTGTAATAAGCAGTAATTAACAGTTAATAAGACACTTATAAGACCTTATAAGATGCATATAAGATGCATATAAGCATTAACTACTTCATATAAGGGTTAATTAAAGGTCCAGGCCCTGAAGAGATCAGGGAAACTACTCCCTCTTGGGAAGGTCAATTTTTAAGGGACTGGGAGTTTGTGTTACCATTTATGTTTGTTTGGCTGTTCTAAAAGTGCAATGTATTGATACTTGAGAAATGTATTATTTAATTTTATTTATTTATTATCATTAGTTAATGCTTATATGCATCTTATAAGGTCTTATAAGTGTCTTATTAACTGTTAATTACTGTTTATTACAAGCACCTTAAAATAAAGTGTTACCCATTTTTTTCATGTGAAATAGCTTAAAATAGCTTGCATGTAACTCGACACCCTTGCCTCAATTAGTATACGCGCTTCTATGAATATGCTAATTGTCCCCGCCTCCACTCACTCACTCAGCTCAGAGATCCACTCGATCAACTTACTGAGGTAAACGCGGCACAATGGTTTAGCTTTTTATAACATGAGACACATAACGGTAATTAATATGATTAGCCTTTTGCTTGACTACGTTATCAAACGGCTAATAATGTGTTGCTAATGTTACACAAACCATGTTCCTGTTCGACATCTCAGAGTCATACAGTTGCCTTCTAACAATCATCAGAAACGCTTTGAACAACTCAGAACGTCAGTGAAGAAAGGCATAGAGTTCATCATAACAACATAATTTACATCGTACACCCACTATATGTCAACAGAAAAATATACCGGGAAAACATGGCCAAAGCCCCGCCCACCTCATGATCTGATTGGTTACAAGGTCGTTTGTGACGTCAGAAACACCAGCGATTTCAAACCGTGTTTTTGAGACTGTCTTTGGTTCACTGCAGTTTAAGGAGGAAATACTCAGCAATGCTGTCGACTTATGAACTTACACATGGTGTGTCTTAAAGCGTATTAAAAACACCACATAGACACATAAACAACATTAAAAGCATGATTTTCACCACAGGGGGGCTTTAACCATTTGACCCCCACCACACCATCTCATGTTATCTTGCTGGAGTAGCAAGAACTGTTTGACACTCGTCTGAGCAGGGTCAAAGGTCACACAGGGTATAGAGACATGTTATAAGGCTTTGTTTAATTGTCAACCAGTGCACTGTTTACAAAGTCCCTTTCAGCCTGACTGTAAACCATTGCGTGCTTATAGCTGAAGTGGCCACCAACACAACTGTGAACTCAAACAGCTGTCTATTACTCTCTGTCAACTAAATGTCGAAACACTATCTGTTTTCCTCACTTACACACCTGTCATTCATCCTTCCGTACGGCCAAGACGAGGGGCAACATCAAGGGCTGAAAATCAAGCTGATTAAAAGCCCGTCTCCAGTTTAATGGCTGGAGGGATTGAGGATGTGGCTGATGAGACTAAGACTAAGTCTGCGAGAACGAACTGCAAGTGAAATGCCACACTGTAAAACTCGTACTGTATTTCATCCTTTAAACTCTGCTTTGATGAACAGAGGAGTCCATTGTCACAGGGATAAACTCAAGAGACGTCTCGCCCACACAAGAGGGAAGCTCAGATGGGCTGATCTGGCATTCAACATCCCAATTCTGATGTCCTGTTGAACATATTATGCCAAATTCAACATGAAGTGGATGAAAGAAAATGTCTGCCACATTGCAAAGACAACAAACAGAAGTCAGATGGGGACAGCCAGGACTGATGGATAACTCGGCAATGGGCCTTATCCATAGAAATATTGGCCTACACTTCATTTTGATGGTCCACTTTAGACATTCTGTTGACTATATGTAACTTTGCAACTACATGTCAACTAACTCTCATTAGAGTATTAGTAGACTGTCTGTTTAATATATGCTGACACTTTATTGTGATGCTCCTCACATGTAACTTTGTAAGTACGTCAACTTATTCCACTAACCATAACCCCTTATTCCACAAACAATCCCTCTAACAATAGGCTATCTCTCATTTAAGATAGCCCTGACATATATATCCCTTGTTCAGCATAATGGTGCTGGTTCTTCTAACTTCCAGAGCAATTTAATTCAGTCTGTATGTCATTATTTGTTCAAATACTATACAGTTTTTGGATATTTTTAATTTACGTGAGTATGTAGATAATCTTATTTTAGTTGTTGACTACATTTTAAAGACAGAATTTATACTTTTACTCAATACATTTTCTCCAGACCCTTTCTTGTTACATTTGCAGCTGCAAATCGAAAAAGAAAAAGAAAAAAAAGTCTTAGAGCCCATAACATGCTCTCACACGATTATTTTTAAACATTTTGGGAGGAGTAAAATCTACATGCGTGGCTTCAATAACCAGATGCATTCACACTTGTTCAGTTTCGTCTGGAATGCGTCCTGAAGTGGTTTAAGTAAACAGATTTAAATCCATTTCGGAGGGCATTTACATCTGGTCTTAGGTCTTACATTCTGCTATCCAATCAGAGAAAACGCATAAGTATGACATGCATTATGTGCTTCCGGTCTAGACAGATTATCCTGAAAGCATTTAGTTTTGTACAATCTAGATTTGTTTTCCATCATTCTAGTCAGAGTGAGTTGTTGTTGTCTTGAAAGCTTGTAGTCAGTGTGACGTCGTCCGACCATCGGCGCTTCTTGGTTCAAGTCATAATTTTTCCATTACAGAACTGCCATTTCTCCAGTGGGTGTGGATGGGAACGGTTCCCGATTTGACACTTGCTCTGGCTCCTGTGATGGTAATGTGGGACTTGCCACTACAGGCAACCTGATCACTCCAATTTCTCCATCTGATTGGATGTTGTTTATGTGGCAAAATATATTCTGACTTTGTGGGGGAAATAAGAGAGAGGCACATTCACAACAGAAAGAAACATGGGCCATGGAGAGGTTTACCTTGGTAGCTCCTGCAGCTTGTTGGTGAAATTTAAGACTTGGCGAAATGGCAGACGTGATGATGAAATGTCAGTGACAGTTTTACTGTTATTTGGGTGCATCTTAGGCCCACTCTTCACTCGCACAGCTGTTACATTACCAGCAATTAATGGCCATCCGCATGAGCAGTGTGATTTGATATGCCCGCTTGAAAGAGAGAGAGGAAGGGAATGTAAATTACAAAGTTTAATGAGGCCTCTGATTTTAATACCTGCTGCACATACCCTCCACATCTGCCAAGTCACTCAGCGCCATGCCTTCTGTGAAACAATGGAGCTTCCCTTACAGGTATAACAAGACATGCCAGATCACAGCCAGCTGGCACATAAACTCTGATATACTGTATCATACTGTAGGACCGTATGAGGAGATGGTCGCGTGCAGAAAAATGAATAGGAGAAGCCGTAATGCACCGTCTGGCAGCTGTAGGACAAAAAGTCGGTAACGCTTCCTTTTACAGTCCTGTTACCCATGTACTTACTATGTAGTTATTATAGTAATTACAATTACTGGGTAATGACTAGGTACTAACCCTGAACCTACCCCTAACCCATGTACTTACCTTATATTAGCCAGTACTTAGGTAAGTACACTGTAAGTACACGTAAGTACTGTACTGTAAAAGGAAGCGTTACCAAAAAGTCATACAACAAATTGAAGTCGTTATTCGCTAAAAATCTCATTTGCACCCATTAAAAACTTGCTGCCTCAAAGCGATGATGGCAAATGCCATTGGATCCTGAGTGTCTTGTCACCATTTAAGAATGAATGAGAGCCATGGCTTAAAGCGGGGATACCCAAACTAAGGTTTAATGCTAAGAACCACCTGGATGAATCTATCTTGAAACTTCTTCGTGAATTATGAAAAAAATAAACCATGCCTACATTGTTTTTGTTTTTTTTTACTTGTCATTGTATTACATTTGCATGCTATAAAATTGTGGGTAAATATCAACAAAGACATAATAAGTGTTACCTTGATATTCTTCAAGTGACATCGATCGGGTGTAATGTAATTTCAAACAAAATCTGGTCAAAATAAATCTGGCAAAAATATGCATTCGCCAGTGCAAACTTTCAGGAAAGCTTGGCATCAGCATTTAAACACCTTTGAACCTTTGATTGGTCAGTGACGATTATGTAACAGGTGGGTGTGGTCAGAGGCTCCACCTTCTTTGGTGTCAAAATATTTTCAGGTTTATTTTTTTCACTCAGTCCATTGAGGTCAGACACAAGTAAAAAACATGAATACTAGGAATGCACCCAAAGAATTTTTTGTCCAAAAACCAATTTTTTTAAATTCTTTTTTATAAAAGTTTTATAAGAATCAATCAATTAATCAAATTTAATAAAGAGTGTTTATAAACATTAAAATTGTACATAAGGCAGTTGTTATATCAAATGTTTATGTTTCTACTCCAGTCCACTGTTGAAATATACTTGTTTTTAACTGTTTTTCCTTTTATTTTAGAGCTGCCATAAAGCCAAAACAATCTGTTACTTTAATTTATTATTTACCTATTATCACTGTAAAGCCGCTATGGAATAATCTACATTGTTAAAAGCGCTATATAAATGAAGATGACTTGACTTGACTTGTTTTCAGGACAGATTTATTCAAACATATACAGTACATGAAATAATGAAAACAACAGGTTAAGTAAAATCATAATGAATATGTAATATAGTGCTTTATTCATCAAAATGCTTCTGTTATATCCACCAGCTGCAGTGTCCTTGATTTCCACCAGAGGACGCTCCTTCTGCCTTGGTTATCTCATCATGGACTACACTTCCCATAATCCATTGCCTGGACTCATTACTTCCACCTGTGTGTGATTAACTCATTTGTGTTTGTCTTTTATAAGCTCTGTGTTTTCACTCGTTCTTTGCAAAGTCTTGTATGTTTCGTGTCACACTGCATTTCTGAGTCTTACCCTGGTTCCCTGTGTCTTGGTTTTGATCTTCTGCATGTTTCCCTGCCCTCATTGCCTGTGTCTTGGACCTTGTTTTAGGTTTGGACTGTTTCCCGATCCCGTGGGTTTTAATTTATGCCTGTTTTATGGATTACGATTATGGATTACCCTCAATAAAGCTGTCTTTGGATCTTCAACCTAAAGTCACGGAGCAATACATGACAACTTCTTTCTAGCTAACTGTCAAGTTTATGGTCATTGAATGGCTTTCCTGAGGTAAATGTAAAATTATGATGTTGCAAAATTATGATTATGAAGACATGTTGTATTTCAGTAAGTCGAACTGTATCTTTTAACATTCCTTCTGATGTTCATTTATGTTTATTTGGTGCTATAACTAGTAGTAAAGAAGAAGAGATTATTAATCTGAGGAGGCTATAGTAATGTCACATCATGTTAAAGAGCATCAAATTGGCATTTGTTTTTTATAGTTAGTTATAAAGTTGACAGAATTTAAAATTTGTTTAATCTGAAAAGTAATAAAGCACAAAACATATTATTGAATAGTAGGCATTACATTGACTGAATGAACAACATGTATGGGGAGTAAATTGTATGGCAATTTCATACTGCATAACAATATTTTATAAAATGAACGGATTTCTGTTGTTTGTGTAAATTAACTATAATAATCTGACATGAATTGTGATCTTGAATCGATTAATTAACTAAAGTTATTTCTCGTCGTCATTAATGCAAGCATGACGTCATTAATCACAGTTCTACATCGTTGAACCGACGTGGTTCAAACGCCGGAAGTGTGACCATGTTACTACGGTTTTGGGAAACAGTTGTGACTAATCCAATGTACTACGGTGTGTAAGAAAACACACGTGAACCAGCTAATCAGGGATTTCCAGGTAAGAACTAAACTCTGTTGTTGTTGGCCCTGCAGGAGCAGGAGTTTCTTTGTGATTGTTGCAGGCAAAAATCCTTGATTATGCGCCCCGTTTTATTAAAAAATACGATGGAATATGCGGGATATTTATGCAATTTTATGCGAGGAAATTGCGGGAACTTGCAAAAATTGAAGAAACTTGCAAAAACTGCGGGAAAAATTGCAAAAACTGCGGTTTTATGAAAAAGAGAAAAAAAGTGACCCCCCCCCCCCAACGCCCTGTTCTCACTAGGCTACTTCCTTACTGTAAAGAGTCATTTCTTATTACTTCCTATGATAAGCAAGCATATACGTCACAGAAAGTGCTGAGAATATTTAAGTTATCATCTTGTTTTATTTCAGACCTTAATAAACACGTCAAACTTACAAAACATTGATGAGTCAAACAAGAGTTTGATGAGTTTTCCAACTTTCTGCTGAGATATATGTGACTTTTTTGCAACGAAAATGCGAGGATTATGAAATCATGCAAGCCCCGCATATTTTGCACGGAAATCGGCAATTTATGCGGCGAAAGTGCGGCGTATTTGATAAAAAGCGGCTCACGTATAAATATGCAGACTATGGCTGAATATGCACTGAATCATGCGATCGCATAATCGCGTTTTTCTGAAGGGACTGGTTTATTTATTTGCTTTTTTTAAATTTGTCTTCAGAGTGAGAGTCATTAATCTGATGACTTGATAAAATTTTCAGAATATGTTTCTGAACAATTCATTAACATGTCCACTAACTCTCATTAGAGTATTAGTAGACTGTTAGGTTAGGTTCAGGGTTTGGTGGTGAAAGTTACAACAGCTCCCCCCGACCCAGCATTCGTCTGGGAAGATTGAGGAAAAAGGCATGAGCTGATGCATATTAGACTACACTATAGTCCTGGCCAGGAGATTATCCCATATGGGTATCGGGCCTAGAGTTACGAATAACCCGGGTTAAGAGGACTCAGTTCCCAATTCATAGGGCTAAAATGGGTAGGCTTAGGGTGAGGATTGGTACGGGGTTAGATCTAAATTGCTCCAGCAAAGCCAAGACCCAGGGCTAATACCAGACTAAAAACACCAATCAGAACTTATGAACTTATCCCTGTGCCGTAAGGTTCAGTATCTTTAGCATAAATGGCAATGTGAATAACAAGCGGACCAAAATATTGTTGTTTTGTTTTGGTCCAGACCAAATGAACAAGCGGACCGAATTACAAGTGTGAACACACCCTAAATGAGAATTCACACCGCACACACCAACTCCAACAGGGGTAACACACTTATCAGACAAAACCCAACAAACGTGTTTGTTGGTGCTTTTCTGTGCGGTGTGAATTGGCCTTAAGTTAACAGGTAAATGTCACAGTTAATTTGTTAATTTTGTTATTCAATGTTTTCATTAGTTTCCTGCTTCCCGCTCATCATTTGTGTTTTTGGTTTCATCTGTGTGTATTAATTAGTCTTGTTTGTGTTTGCTATATTAATTGAACCCTCACATTCATTCTCTGTTCGGTCACTTTCACGTGTGGTGTGTCTCTCATCCCTTTATGGGATATATTGCCTTTTTGGATTGGTCTTTTTATTAAATTGGTTATAATTTTACATTCCTACAACAGAGTAATGCAATTATACTAGTTTGTTTATAATATAAATTGGCCATCATATTGTAGTTGAGGCCACTTCCATGATAATGTCCAAGGACTGCTAAGGCTTTGACAGAATCCTCCAAAACTGTGGTGAAAACATCACCAAAATATCCATGGGACGGTTACTTAGACTGCTGTTGGATAGGGTGTACATTATACATGGCCATAACATCCACAATCCACAAATGCATAAACCTGCATTTATTCTCGGAATAATTCAAACTCCACTGACTATTGTTGTTGTTGCTCTGGACCTTGATACCCAGAGGTGATGAAACTTTATAAGTCATGTATTTTCATATGGCCCAACACTAATGTGTATAAGCTAGCCACTGGAATATCACCACCCTCTTAACCACGCTCAAATCTATCACTACTGGATCTATCAGTGTTGGTATGGGGGCATTATATAAACGCTGATATTTGAACCAATCCAGCGATCAAAGCAAACACTCGCTCTGCCCGCTCACTCTGTGGAATCAATCAGAAACTCGAGTTGTCGGGAGTCAGGTCAGGGCCAGCTCACGTGGCCAGAGCCGGCGACAGGTCCGAGCAGCAGACGGCCACGATCGATAGACCTGGAATGAGGTTTGGACCTGGGGTTGGGGGGTTATGGATTGTGCAGTTGAGGGGGGAGGTGGAGAATGAGGGGTGGTAAATGAACAGAGCCCATGCAGGCGATGTTTAATGTCCCTCTCCAGGTTAGGGGAGGGATTGGTCCGTTGTGTCTTAGGACGCCCGCTTCGCTGTATCAATATGGCAGTAATGGGGTGTGAGCCGTGCTGGACTGATAATCACTAGAGCACAGAGAGGTCTGAAACACTCCTGATATCTGCACCCAAAACACACATAGCCAACCCAGTTACTTATTACAGAGGTCAGTCTATTAAATCACTCTCTGCCGTGTTAAAACTTGCACAAACTGTTTCTACACACATTAACTAATTCATTAGCCAATAACAGAAGCTTATGCACTGACTAACAACACTTTCAAATACATGGAGCAACTTTAGCTTGGGCACATGCTGTTATATAAGATATTAACATAAAGAAAGCAACAGCAACTTTGGTAACGCTTTACAATAAGGTTCCATTAATTAATCTTAGTTAATGTTCACTGAAACAATGCAAAGTTGGGTTACACTTTATTTTAAGGTGTCATTGTTACAGTGTAATTATATATTTAAGTACTGAGTAATATTAAGCAACTGCATGCACTTACTATAGGGTTAGGGTAGGATTAGGGTTTGGTTGAGGGTTAGTTGCATGTAATCATGCATAATTTACTGTTATTACTACGGTAAGTACATGTAACATATGCAACAAGGACACTGTAAAATAAAGTGTTACCCAAAGTTAAAAAGATGAATGAATAGGCTACTGTAACAAATGAATTGATCAAATCAGGATCAAAATGATAGTCTAGTTTGGTGCAACAGAATTAATGGATAAACCTTGATTTAATCTAGACTTATTCCTGATTGGTAGCCTGGGAAAACCCAGACAACTTCCGGCAAATTTAGATTTGCTCTGAAAGTTAGTCTGGCGAAGAGCTCATTCAAGCCCATTTCCAATCCCCCGAGATCGAGGCACCAATCAGAAGCGTTGGGGCGGGCTTTACACGATGACGACAGCGCTGGGATTTTGAAGCAAATTTTGTAGCCTACATTACAAAGATGGATGCCGCCGTCGAACATCACTCGTTCCAATCAGCTATCGCGTCTGTTTTAAGCCATTTGAACGTTTCCTTTTAGTTAAAAACCGAGCAAAGAACAACACTCGGAGATGTGTCTCCGCCGCTCTGCATACGTCATCTCCTTCATCGCTCTGATTGGGTTTAGGTCTATCCGCGACGTCCGTTGGTGACGCCCCTCTGGAAATGATTTGTCTATGACGCTTTGCCAGACCATAACTCAGTTACAACTGAGAATGCTCTGGTTTTAACCAGGCTACCTGATTGGTGCAACCCACCCAAAAGTGTCCTAATCAGGTGACACAATACGGGGAACTGTCTTCCAGGTCAAGCTACGAGGAACATGCTGCGTGTGAACATTATATATGTGTATGTAGTTATATATATACACTATATATACATGTGTGTGTGGAGAAAGTAGATCACCCTGAACAATATTTGGCTCCTGCTTCGTCAGACGTCTCAGTAATGCAGACATCTCGTCTGGGGTGGAGCGTGCCAGATCAGCAGGAGGTCAACTTCTTTCTGTCAACTTTTTAACACCTATCGACCTCCCGAATCATTCATGCAAAAGTCTCTTTTCTGAGTGTATTTTCCTTGTCATTGACACATGGAAAAATCTAGAGCGTCCAAGGACTCTTTAGGCACCAGTCCAATGCGTATATTTCTTTGAAGCAGAGCTTTCACTGGTCTGTACACACCTACTGGTCTAATACACCACCAAACATATCAAGTTGAGGATGAGAAACCATATAACAGTTGCTTCATATTTTTGAGGAAACGGTGAGTTTTTTTCCCCCAGGATTCTTTGATGAATAGAAAATAGAAACAATAGCATTTATCTTTTGTATCATTTCGTCACTTTTGATCAATTTAATGCGTAAATAAAAATAAAACTACTGACCACAAACTTTTATATATTGGCACTGCATCATGAATGTACAACTAAACAATACAACCTTTGATTTAAAATACCTTAAAATACCAATAAAATAAAATACAACCTTTGCGACTATAAATAACATTAATAAATGTTGTAGAAGTTCATTGTTAGTCCATGTTATTTAGCTAATGTTAACAAATGAAACCCTATTGTGAACTATTACTAATGCAGAAATTACAATTATAATGTTATGAAATTAATAGTTCAAATAGAAATTATGAGTCTACAATGAATGAGGATGTGAACGTTGTACTCATAATGTTTTATGATAACATTAAGAAAATAATATTAACATGATAAGGACGTCCCGAGAATGTTATTCTAAGAACGAAACACTCATCAAGCACAAATAATGTCATAACGACGTTCCAAAACCGTTGTTCTGAGAACCTTTTCTCAACATTACCAGAACGTATATTGAACGTTCCATAAACATTACTTTAAGAACGTTTTGTCCTAACATTTACCTAACTTGTAAGGAGCGTCAGTGAAAGTTATGGGAGCGTTCCCTGTTCGCTGGGTGGTACTGAGAGACCTTGTTAGCAAAGTGGAAGCAATATAAAAGAATAGTGTCTGGACAGGTTAAACCAATCCTGCCGTCAGGACAAGCGTAAATCTTCCAGCAATCACTGCTGCTTCTGCCTGACCTCAAACCTAGGCCTTTGTGTTCCTTCTTTAGTTTACGACAGAGTAAAAGTGTGAACTTGCACTCTTTGACAGTGATTTAAGGCACTGGCTCGCAACTGGTTCGGCTTCAGAACCCAGCGCTTGCATTGGAAGTCTTATAGGCTGTAGAAAAAACACCAGCCCAACACTTGGACAAATATTGTATTAGTATAATCCATATTACACCTCTGACATCAACATACAAAACATCCAGAGGCATTTTCTCTTGTCTTTTTAAGCTGATAAGCCTTTGCTTATTTAACTTGCTATCCACTGCACTATGCGGGATTAGTTGCATTCAGCAGTTTTTCCGATCAGGACAGTGACACACCAGTTCACAACCACTGGTTTACATGTCTCTCAACATCAAGACAAATTAAGGGTCCAGATATGGTAACACTTTACAACAAGGTTCATTAGTTAACATTAGTTCATGTATTCACTAACATGAACTAACAATGAGCAATACATTTGTTACAGTATTTATTAATCTATGTTAATGTTAGTTAATAACAATACAGCTGTTCATTGTTTGCTCATTCACAGTGCATTAACTACTGTTAACACATACAACCTTTGATTTTATTAGTAAATGTTTAAATTAATACGAACTAAGATTAATAAATGCTGTAGAAGTATTGTTCATTCTTAGTTGTAGTTAGGCCTAACTAATGAACCTTATTGTTAAGTGTTCCCAAATAAATGCACAAAAAGCAAGTTTGTGAGATATAATTCCTGCAAATGGACATATTTAAGCTTGAACACATTAAAGCACCTTCCCAAAGTATTTCAGACTAAACCGGACATATTATCTTTGAACCTAAAAGTAGTTGAAACGACAGTAACCCTTTCCCAGGCGGATTCTTCTCGTTCCCCATCATATATCAGCGTTCGCTTGGGGTTTGTCTGTTAAGTATTGAGCGCGAGAGGAAGTGGAAGGTGGAAATGGCCCGAGGTGCGCGTGACCTCAGGTTTTTCAGTCAATAAAACACGGCACAGGCTTTAAAGCCCATTTACACACTCCCTCGCTCTCGCAAATGCTTAACTTGACATATTAACATCTCATAATGGACACATGAACGCAGACTCTTGAACATTCGCAGGGCTTGTTATGTAGTGAAATGTGTCGAACATTTTTAACGCCCGGGTTTCGAGTCTTTATTCCCCTGAAGTGCCCGAGGTGCTCAGGACCGAACAGGCTGAGCTTTCTCTGCTTATTCTCTGTGCAATGAGGCACGCTATTTAACCATTTACAAGTGTGTGTGTGAAAATCTCTCCACGTATACGCACAGCTGGCCACAAGGTGTGAGCCGGGGCAACTGTGGGTACCTAGGCTAGGTAAACAGTGGTGGCGTGTGGGCGGCTCAACTCCCTTTTCTTAACTTTCTCTTTCAGTCCAACAAAGCCAGACTAACACATGGCTTCACATCTGGAAGAGTTTGCCCGAGAACCTTAATTCACTTCCAGTTGTTTGTGTACTACATGGGGCCATGCTGTTACTGTGTCGCAGGTTACACTTTATTTTACGGTGTCAGTGTTACAGTGTAATTATACAGTAATAATATTTACCTACATGTATTTACTATAGGGTTAGGATTTGGTTGAGGGTTAGTTGCATGTAATTATGCCTAATTTAAAGTTATTACTACAGTAAATACATGTAACGTGTAATGTACTGTAATTTTTGGTTACACTTTCAGAAGTCCTTGTTACAGTGTAATTATACATTTGAGTACTGAGTAATAATAATTACCTACATGTTCTTATATATGATTAGGGTTAGTTGCATGTAATCAAGCACAATTTACTGTTACAGTAATACTAGTGAGTACATGTAACATATGCAACGGTGTAATCTTGCCATAATTGTCTTCATTTTTGGCCTAAAAGTGTTGGAATAAGTAATACGCACATGTGGAAAGTGCAAAAAAAATCTGTCTATTCCAAATCTATTCTCTTTCTCATACTTTTTTACCAAAGAATAAGGTAACACTTTATTTTACAGTGTCCTTGTTACATATGTTACATGAACAGTAAATTATGCATAATTACATGCAACTAAACCCTAAGTTCATGCACTCTAAAAAATGCTGGGTTGTTTCAACCCAAATTTGGGTCAAATATGGACAAACCCAAATGTTGGGTTAAAAATGTAATAAAAAAATTACAATTGAAAGTGAAAGTTGAAGTTTGGTTAAAATTTTAAATTACATTTTTAACCCAACATTGGGGTTTGTCCATATTTGACCCAAATGTGGGTTGAAACAACCCAGCATTTTTTAGAGTGTGTAGTTGCTTAATATTACTCAGTACTTAAATGCATAATTACACAGTAACAATGTCACCTTAAAATAAAGTGTAACCAAAACTAAAATCTACAAAACAAATGCAACTACAAGAGATTAAATTGTAATGTGATTAAAATGCTTAAGAACATTTAAGATATGTTTCTCCAAACACACACAAAATGTGAATATGGAGGAATCAATTGTCATACAT